>CAJNIZ010037369.1:8749-38068 GCA_905231905.1 Symbiodinium pilosum
TCCTTGGACCCTTAGGGTTAACCTGGAACACTAGGCCCCGAAAACTCCCATTCAAAACCTGGAACTCTAAACCCTAAACTGCAATCCTCAAGCCAACGAAGCCCAAAACTCAAAACCTGGAACCCTCAGCCCTCAACCTGCAACTACATCCCAAACCCTATACAAAAGAACCTTAAATCCACAACCCTAAACCCTAAACCCCAAACCCCTTGAACCCTAAACCCTTAAACCCTAAACCCTTAAACCCCTAAACCCTACATACTTTTGGGACCCTAAACCAAAAAACCCTAAAACGAAAATCCCTCATAGACCTGCGGTCCGAGGACATCAGCTTCTTCGGACAGAAAGAAGACCTTAGGGTCTAGGCTTTAGGGCTCACTCAGTTTAGGGATAAGGGTTTAGGGTTCAGGGTTCAGGGTTTAGGGTGGGTTCTCGGTTTAGGGTTCAGGGTTTAGGAGTGTATGGGTTCAGGGTTATGACTTTAGCCTTCGGACCTATGCTTGAGATAAGAGGACTAGTTCCGTAGCGGCCTGCAAGCAGGGGCCCCCTATAGTCATAAATTGGGTTATAAGTTGGGCTACATATGGTTACAAGTTCCATAAATTGTAGTTATAAGACTTATAAATATATTTATGTAACTCGGGGGCCTCTCCCTGTATTTTGGGGTTTTCCAAAATGAGGGGGTACCTTTTTGGGCAGTCTCTGCAATGCGATGAGGATCGGAGCATTTGAGAGCCTACGCTGGGATCTCTCCCTTTGCATGGAAACTACCAAATAATTAGAATAATGGAGAATCAAGTTGGAAAGAATATGGACATGACACGGAGATATGATTGAAGTTTTGTGGTTGTCTTGGGGGCTGTAACCTAGGCCTAGATGTATCGAAGCGTGTTTGGGGGGGTCTAGTGTGCTTTGGCTATATTAGGATGCTAACCATGGAAACCTACAAGAAGCCAAGGGTTAAGAATCGCAATTCTGCAGATTCTGTGGAGAGAGGCACTACGGGTAGGTATGCGCTAAACCCTCAACCCTATGAAGGCGGCGTGATCGAAAGGCGATCTGAGGAAATTTGTGTAAAGATCCTACAAGGATACATGCGGAAACATACTTCCCATCAAGGCAATGATATCGGGAACAGCAATTGCAATCAAGTACGACTCAGCCTTCCTAATGCAAGAAAGGAACCCCACAAGCGTTGGAGTTCCGAAGTTGTCGAAAAAAACAGAGTTTAGAGCCACGTTAACTTTCGTGCACAGCAGCTCCTTATACGCCATGCCCAATGCCTGTGAACCTGATCCTGCAGTAAAAGCATATAGACATATTTGATCCTACTTGCCGATTCATTTTCCATGTCCGACAGTATTATTCCGATCTAAAGCTCTGTACCCAGATCCCCTATATAAGAAGTAGTCTAAACTCCTAGTATCCCCCTTTAATGACGAGCAAATCTCCTATATAACCCCCTTTAAGGAATTTAGACTTCAGCTTATGTAAGCCCAATAAACGGATCCAAGTCTGACTTTAGGGTGGGTTTAGGGTTTAGGAACCCTAAGCCCTAAAACCCTACAACCCTAAACCCCAAGCCCTAAACCCCTAAACCCTAAACCCCTAAACCCTACACCCCTAAAGCCTGAGCCCCTAAACCCTAAACCCTAAACATGCGCTTCTGAGGGACGGAAGCCGCCCTCCGCCGCATCGAGCGTGGAATACCTGCAAGTAAGATACAATGGATGGAGGAATGGCTTAGGCTTCAGGATTTGGGGCGTTAGTTAGGATTTAGGGCTTTAGGATTTCAAGTTTTGGAACGCATGAAGGAAGTCGTGCAACATTCAGGATCGTATGTAGACTTTCATTCATTAAGGTTTAGAGCTTAGGGTTTCCTAGGTTGTAAGCTAAAAAGGTGGTGGAATGTTCCTTCTGCACACCGTACGGTTTAAGGTTGAGGATTATTGGCACTTCATGTTGAGGATTTTCAACAGATGAGGGACCCCCCTAGAACAAAAGACAACACTACACCACAGTCCTTATTAGGTAGAAATATTTAGGAAACATCCTTTGGGATTTTCCAAGCTTGATGTGCTGTTGCAAAGTCGATGCCAGTTGCAGAGTTGGAAACTCCAACGACGAGTGCTGCTCTCAGGCTAAGATTGAACACCCCCCCCATCCCTCACATGATTCCCTCAAAAGAGACCTTCTACATGGGTGCCTGGGTGGGGAGGCGGTGGGACATTGAAAACCAGGAGTGGGGGGGGGGGGGGTGAGGTGCAACATATTGGTATGCATGGACCGTTGCTTACTGCCATCTAGCTGCCCTAGCTGCAAGTCTATCGGGTTAAGGGGTTTAGGGGTTTGGAGACTTTGGGCCTTAACTGGGAGGGAAACCCTAGACCCTAAACACCTTAACGGTAGCCCAGGGAGGGGTTCCTGCGTTGTAGGATCATACAGAAGGTAGAGAAGACAAAGGAAACTACTACATTGTAATAGGGTATATCTCGGGGTTATATGGGATTTCTATATAGGGATAATGGAAAAGAAAATGGAAACTACAGTTTGGACCGACCCTCAATCCTAGGCCCTAAACCGGAGCTTAAGATAAGGTGCCAACCGGGTTGCAGAAGCAGAAATGCAAGAAGGTACATATCTCAGGGCTTCCCTTTAGGGTTTAGGGTTTAGGGCCTGTTGTTGTTCATGATTATTGGCCATTAGTCTACGCACTTTGAAAGGTCCAGGTACCTTCCAAGCAGCCAGTAGGAAACCATTATCCTGTATTCGGAACTAGGTTTCCCAGCAACACGCTAAACCCTAAACCCTAAGGATAATAACGGAGCCCTCTTACCTACTGTTCAACTTTAATAAGGACCCCCCCAAAATAGAAAGGGAAAAGGGGTACTACGGTGGATAGGCTCCTAGGACTATTTGGGGCTTTCCGAGGCAAGGTTTGTGCTTTGGGGGCTTGGGAGCCCATTTTGAAGGTCCAAGAGCCTTAAGGTAAATCCTGCATGGCCCTCAGTACCTTATCCCCTGGGAATAATGGTATTAGAGTATAGTAAGGTCATGCAGGATTTCAAACCCTAAACCCTAAACCAGTAGTGGGTTGTATGTTGGGAAGGTCAAGTAGGGTTGAGCCAAATGAGCTCAACCTCTGGGGCAACGAATTCCAGCCGAAGCTGCTGAACAGCACCGGAAGCGAGAACGCGGGACCTGCATGTGGGACCAGGATTCTGTAGAAATTCTGGTTTAGGGTTTAGGGTCTAAGTCGGCATTTCTGAAAATTGATAACTGCATTGCCTTAACGGTTTTCAAGCCTCTGTTTCTTCTGCTAGGCAGAGGAACATGTCTGGCTGCGCCACTTGTTGCATGTGGAGACCCTATACGGGACGACATCTTGCATACTGGTCCTTTCGAGACTTCGCACGATATGAGTGTCCAATTGTTGGGAGCCCCTGTTACAGGATCATCCTTCATAAAACGTGGAATAAACGGGGCTGGCCCCCTGAATTGGGGAAGTCTCCATGTAGGGGCCTGGAAGCTTGTCCATTGGGTACCCTAAAACTCTACTCCTACTGTAAGAAGGCTCCCTTATCCTGATCAAGGTTGTGTAAAATTGCCTGAGGGGTCCCAAACCCTTAGCCTGATCAAGGTTGTGTAAAATTGCCTGAGGGGTGAGAGCTTGACGAGGCGGTCTGGGGCTTAGGGTTTAGGCTTAGGGTTTAGGATGTGTTTAGACAGGGTTCTAATCAGTTGGCATGGCCAAGAGCTTCCACGACCCTTTTCAACACGAAAAAGAAGACCATGCAATCAAAGTAATGAATTTAAAGGCTGACTAACATGAAACGCCAGAAAGCCCTTTCTTGAAATGGCCATAGGTCTTTATATCACACTCGTGGGAGTTCATGTTGGCTTGGGAGGGTGTATTATTCCCTGGGCCCTAAACCCTAAACCCTAAAACCCCAAACCCCAAAACCAAAATCCTAAACCCAAAAAACCGTAAAGCCTAAACCTTAAACCCGAAGCCCTTAAGGTCCCCCAAGCTTCCCAATCGTCTCCTCACCACCCCAGGTTCCCCCCCTCTTTAGCCTTGATTGACAATGATTCATTGCCCTAAGACTCTTGGGCCCGCATAGTGGGATCCCAAACCTTCGCCCCCAAAGCCCAAACCTTCCCCCAGAAAGCCCCACATGGTCTTAGGAGCCTTAGGGTGGGGGATTGAAAATCTGTATGTATATACGCACACTCCTAGCCCCCTAAACACTAAACCTTCTTAAACACTAAACCCCAAGCCCTTAAACCTTAAGCTGAAACCCTGAACCTCAAGCCCTTAACCGTAAACCTTAAACCCTTAACCCCAAGCCCTTAACCCTAAACCTTAAACCCTAAACCCCAAGTTCTTAACCTTAAACCCTGAAACCCAAGACCTAACCCTAAACCTTAAACCTTAAACCCCAAGCCCTTAAACCTAAACCTTGAACCCTAAACCCTTAACCTTCAGCCCTAAACCTTTTACCATAAACTTTCAACCCCTAACGCTAAACCGCACTCCAAGTCTGGGCCTGAAATTTAGCCTTCCGGTTGTAGGCTACACGCACACCCAGACCCCTGGAAGGATCTATAATCCTCTTTATGTAGATAGAATGTGGGGTATCTTTTGATCTTATCGTGATATACCCAAAACGTATTCTATCTACTTAAGGGGGACTATAGAAGATAGATCCCCTCTAGAGGTGCCTAAACGTCTCTCAACAATCGTGTGAGTTACCAAATTGCTTTTGGGTTTAGGGTTTAGGCTAGATCCTCCCAGGCGTCTGGGTACACAACCCTAAACCCTAAACCCTAAACCACACTAGATCAACCATGCTGTCTCCGAGCTGCTCCCCTTCAAGAAGTTCGGATGTCCCCATGTTCTCCAGCATGTCCCTGTGCCTGCACGATAAGAACTGAATTATCGTGATAAGGGTTAGGGGTTATATTGGAATAATGGACAAGAAAATGGAAACTACTGTAATTATATAGGGGTTATATAGGGGTTATATTCTATGTTAAAATCCTTGGTCTATGCAATGCTGCGCTTTCCTAGGGTCCACACGGAAACTGTCAGAGCCGTTGTTGATGCTGCAAGTCTGCACAACCTTCTTGTACTAAACTGTTGAAAGAGCACAAGGGCAACTTCTGCGTCGAGTCTAAAGACACATGATGTCCCTCTACTCGCCCTACATGGAGAGGGGGTTGTAGAAGAGTCCACGGTATATGGCATCCAAAATTTGAAGATCTGGTGCAGCCACGGGGCTTAGTTGGACCTCCCAAATACCCATTCTCATGCAACCAACAACATTAAAGATAGAAATTCTAGCATAACACATTTCTATTACCAACAAAATAACAGCAGTAGTGGAAGTAACAACATAACAGTAATGACCATAACAGACATGAAAATAACGGTCTAAATGCGGGCCCTTAATCCCAAGAGAATGTGTATATAGCGATCATAACGGGAATACAGGCGATTACTATAGCGGCACTTAACTACAAATAATGGATTAAAGGCAATTATTATACTGGCCATTAACCTGAAGATAGTGGGGGTCGGTATGCAGGCTAATATTATGGGCGCTGTGGAGGCCCAGATACATCTTGAAAGCGCACAGAAGTTGCTATGTTGCATGCCAGGCAGATTTTTTGAAAGCTTGAGAAACTACCAACCTTACGAGCTATAGTCTAAACTCCTAATACCATCCCCCCTTTAAGGAGCTTCATAGGCCTATCATAGGGTGTAGGGTTTAGGGTGTTCAGAAGCAGGGAGAGCCCAACACAGATCCCAGCACACTGGCATCCTTATTAGATTGATTCCGTTACAAAGCAGACTCCGTTCACAAACAAAGGGAGCCCAAAATCGACCCCACCAGTACAAGTATAGGGACTACCTAAACCCCAAAAGTATGTAAAATATTAGCCCTAAACCCATAATAATAGCCATAAAGGCCATTATTCTACATAGATTTGGGGCCCAGGTAACCAGAAAAAGGCCCCAATTCTCGGAAATTCGCACATCAACCCTCACACCGAAATGAAAGTTAAGTGCCATACAGCCAGGCCACCTGAACTTGTTACAGTCACAAGGGTCCAATGGGTGTTGGGTGTACCTGGATCCTAAACGTATGTAGAATGATGGCCTGTAGGAGTTTTGGGCTGTTGTTTCACCTACTTTCGGGGGTCCAGGTAGGGAGTATGTTTTAAGATCATACACTTCCCAAAGCCTGAAAAACGGGGACACAAAATCATACAAAATCTATGCCCTTTGTAGAATGGACCCGAAATCAAGGTTCACACACCAACCAACCGCTAGATGTTTAATCGCGATCGGAAAAGTGTCTGAAGATAACAGGACTCTCTATAAAGAGTCCCTGACAAAGAGGCCAGGTTCTGACCTGCGATGCATTTGCGCTGATGGAAATTCTGGGGTTTAGGGTTTAAAGTTAGGTTCTGTTGCAATCGCAAATTCCGAAAACCAAGCCTGTGGAAGCTAATCTTCCACTACCCTATCCCTAAACCCTAAACCCTATAATAACCATGGTTGCGCAAGATTCTCTCCCTCATCAAAATTAGTAGCTGTTCCGGAGCCCTGATTAAATCCTAACCGAATGACACATACCATATCCCTAAACCCTAACATGCTCTCCCGGATTGACACACGACACCCTTGGGAAGCTTCCTAAATCCCCAGCAATGTAGAAAGCAGCAACAACAATTTGTTGCCATTTTCTTTTCAGACTCGTATGTGAACTTGTCAAATCGCAATCCTTTGCGACCCCACTTCATCCCGAAGGTACGTCACATAGGGTTTAGTGTTTGTGAGCCCCTATCCTTCTTACAAAGAACCCTGAACGCCGAACGTTAAACGCTGAGCCCTGGGCCTTGTTATAAGATCGAAAATCGAAACACCAAGCCCTCATTCCCAGGCATTGAATCCTGAACACTAACCTCTAAACCCCAATCCCTGAACCATAGACACGTAATCCTGAGCACCAAGCCATACCTGGCACTACACTAGCCATGAACACCGAAGTTTCGGGTACATAGGCCATCATGAGGTAATTGGGAGGTCTAGGTATATCCTTGACTCGCTAAATCCCAAAACCTACACCATCCTACACCCCAAACTCTAAATCCTGCATGCCTTTTGGAGTCCGCGTAAACACCAATCCCTAACCCCAAAACCCTGAACCCCAAACCCTGAACTCAAGCCCAAAATCCTGAACCTAAGACCCTGAACCCAAAACCCTGAACCCAAAACCCTGAACCTGAAACCTTGAACCTGAAACCCCTAAACTAGAAGTCCCAACGCGAACCTAAAACCCGGAACTCAAAACATTGAAACCCAACACCCTAAACCCTGAACCAAAAATCCTGAACCCCAAACCCCTTGTGAAGGTATGGCTTTGGGCCTGGCATTGGCTCTGCCTAGGCGGCAACTTGAGCTCTTGGCACAGGCCAGATTCGTGACGTTCCTGAGAATAGCTAGAAAGGGCTTAGAATTTAGAATTTTAGGGTTTAGGGTTTTTAGGGTTTAGGGTTTTAGGGTTTAGGGTTTTTAGAAATTAGGGTTTTAGGGGTTAGGGTTTTAGGGTTTAGGGTTTTAGCATGTGGACACGATGATTTTAGAATCCTTGGATGCTTGAGCATTGCTTGTCGAGCGTGAGAGTCCTGTATCAGGGCTGCGCAAAGATGTCTCAAGCAGGGGTTTGAGGTGAGTTTCCCCGCATCCAGCTTAGCCAGGGGTATTACCAACAACTGATGTCATTCGTAATTTTGGTTCTAAACGATTCTAGCTTGCCCTGTCATAACTTGATTTTGTTTTTCCCTACGCAGAGGCCCAAACCCCTCAACCAAGAACCGCTATGCCGCTATGAACACATGCAGGTTTCATAATCTAAGTCATCATTTCAAATTCCCTGTCCTTTTACAGTTGATTCTCCACCATTCCCACCATCTAATTACCCGTAAACCTAAACTCTAAACTCTAGATCCGTAACCCTAAACCCCGCATGTCCCTATAATGCACGCAAAGAGACCTGACCCCAAACCCTCCAGATCCTGGATCTCTTATCGGGCCTTAAAATGCAACCCCCAGCATTGAACAAGTCAGTACTCACAGCCTGGGATGTTGGGTGGAGCTTAGGGGCTTTGGGAAAAGTTTAGGGTTTAGGGACTCGTGCTTCAGGTTTTACAGTCTGAGGGTTCAGAAATTCGAAGGTTTTAGGTTTGGAGTTTAGGGTTTAGAGTTGAACGATTCGAATTTAGAGCCTAAACCCTAAACCCTAAGATAAACCCAAGCCAAAGTTTAGGACCCTGTGATAGCCCTGCGACAACATGCGGGTCTGAAGTGTGGTGGCGTTACTCAAGAGCCCTATGGGCAAACATATCATATACATATATGATCCATAATCTAAACTCCTAGTATCCCCTTTAATAATCCCTATAGTAGTCCCCTATATAGTCCCATATATAACCCCCCTTCAAGGAGGCTAGATTATGGCTCATATAGATATATAGGTGGCCGATACCTTTATGGTCCATTTTGCCTGCATTTGAGATGCACAGTCTACGCTTCCTGGTTAAATGGCTTCAAGCGCAAGATGTGGTGCTGCCGGAAAGTTCGGAGAGTCTGAACTGCCCGCATAATTTACATGTAAATCTGTCTATGTAGTTTCCCAAATAGGGCCCCCGATATAGACCCCAAAATACGTTGAGCCTTATTATGAGGACACCCAAGCTAAACCCTAAACCCTAAACCCTAAACCGCGTGGCTGTTGGCAAGTACCCCCTAATCTTGGGACACCCACCTATAGGCGCATCACATCAACTTAAGTCCTAAACTTAAGCCCTAAACCCTAAACCCTAAACCCTAAAGTTCAGCCGAAGGTCTCAAAAAGAAAGGAGGCACTTGGCAACTCAGTGCTAAAGTCGCGATGCACGTGACCTGCATGGAACTTTCTGCAGAAGAGGCCCGCTAGGGCTTGGGGTTTAGGGTTCAGAGCTCAGAGCCCTTATTAGGACCCTGAAGCCCAAAACCCTAGGAGTTTAGGGTCCAAGGCTGAGGTTTTAGGGTTTAGGCCTTAGGCCTGTTGAAGTCTAGGGGCTGCACTACCAAGGCCTCTACCCTAAGGCTCTCGGGCCCTCATAATGAGATCCCAAACCTCCGCCCCCCAAGCCCAAACCTTCCCCCAGAAAGCCCCACATGGTCTGAGGAGCCTTGTGGTAAACCCGGCCCTAAACCTTAAACCCTATAAACAGTAAATCCTTAACCCTAAATACTCAGGCCAAAAAGCCCTTAACCGCTACGAAGGCGAAGTCGTAACCCTCCTGAGCCCTCAACCCTTATTCCTGGACCCTTGAACCTACAGCCTTAGTCCTTCAAGCCTTTAAACCTCTCCACCCTGCATGCAACGCAAGTCGTTTTGGGGGAACTACCTACAGCTCCAACTCAAGCCCTCCACCCTAGACCCGACAATGCCAATCGCCATAGTCCCCCGTAAGTAGATAGAATATGAGGTATATGGGGATCTTATTATAAGCTACCCAAAGCCATTCTGTCTATATACCAGGCCTGTAAGCAAGGCCACAATACGCCCCTTGGGCGCAGTCTGCTCTTTCACAAGCCTGACACGGAGCAGGTGAACTACAGCATAGCGGGCACACAAGAGTATACACGTCATTGCATACATGTACTGCACATATCCATCAGTACATGTACGTACACAGCTCGGGATATACAGGGGTTAAGGACAAGTGTAGAAATTTTGCAAAAAGAAAGCCGGGACCGTTTGCAGCCAGTGGGGATGCGGGGAGGATACAGGTCCCAGTCACTACTGTTGCTACTCAAAATCCTGCATGACTTTATTCGAGTATGATACCCTATTTCCCAAGTTATAAGGTACCCACGGTCACGCAGGATTTGTCGCATTCACCGTATGTTGGGTCAGATATAGCAGCTCAGTACGCAAATCACTACTAAAGTGCGCTTGAAGGGGAAGGGTGCAAGGGCCCATGCATTGACGGCTTAGGGCGTGGGGTCCCATACTATCCTGTGTATGCGTTTTGCTTGGAAGCTGGGATCTTCGCAAGAAGCTAGACCGACCCTAAAAAACCCCAAAACGGCCCCAAAGCCTAATCACAGCCCCAATCTACTGATCCCAGAGTTTGGGGTTTAGGGTTTAGTGAAAGAGGCCCTGGTAGATATTGGGGGTCCTTAAATACCCAAGGGAGACATGAGTCATGTGCATGGACTTCAAAAGGATTGTGGGAGTCCCGTTTGATCATCGTATGGAGGTCTGTTCAAGAGCGCCCCCCTTATACAACAGTACCTCACTCGCCAGAACTTCACAAAGACCCTCCAGTCCAGTGTATAGCCTAAAGTCGTACTGGTTGATCCCATGTCGGAATGCAGGAGTCTTGGAAGTCCTTTGACCAGAGTCCGTCCAAATAGGATATTGGCTGCACCCCGCAGAATCCAAGTTCCCAACTCATGGAGTTTACGTGCCAAATGAAGGTTTCCCAAAATCAGGGTACCTTTTTGGGGGCCCCAATAAAAAGGATTATAGTATTTGGGGGGCCTATATTGGGGTCCCCTTGTTCTGGGAAACTACCAAATATTGTAATTCAATTTGTTTGTGTAGCACTGTATCTATGTACAATCACAGTATCTGAGAGCTTGGGCCCTCATTGGTTTTGGAGTCCCCGACCAAAGCTCTAGAGCTTGGGGTCCAGGCAGTTAAGTGCTTCTAGCTTCACTAGGGTTTAGGGTTTAGGGTTTAGGGCGAATCAGGTGGCCTGCAAAAAAGTCTACCAAGTTAAGAGGCCAAAGAATCTAATCCCCAACGCCTAATAATGTTCTCTGGACCCGTGGAGCCTGCGGGAAACTAACAGCTTGGGACAACAGCACCCAGTTTTGAAGGTACGGGCGGTGCTATTTGTGCAGGACCCTACCCAGAGCCTTGGGAGGATCTATACAGGAGATCCCCGTTAAGGGTTCCTAGAAATTATTCTATATGGTGGTAATAGAAATCAACCAAAAGAAGTAGATGGTACGAACTGGAGGTTCTACTTTCTAGATCCTCCCAACAAATCTGAGCACGCATCACGCAACAGGATTCTGTAACCAAGGTGCTGGATGAAGTCGTAAGTAGACTGAAGATTCCTTACCATCAAAGCCCAGAAGCACAGTTACCCGCATGCTATGTCCCCTGGTTATAGGTGACATAGCTATCTATACATGGGGGCTTAGAAACGGTAAGGCCTTCCATATGTAGCTGGGCTTGTAGGCTACGGTTGTGGTTTGAGATGGGCTTGCGGCTCAATGTTTGTATTCATCAGGGATTTTGAGCCTGGCATTGGGCTCTTGGGGAATATCGGGAAAAAGAACCCGTGCTTACCGCAGAACGTTGCTTCCTGTGAAGAGGGGCATGAACGTCTTGATTAGCCCTAAGGGTCCAAGGACCCATAACAAGGTTTTAGTGCCCAAATACATATAATATTAATGGTGTTTGGGCCCTAAAACCCCATGATTTGGGTCCTTGAACCCTTAAACCCTAAACCCTAAAACCCCATGAGTTGGGTCCTTGGATCCTTAGGGTAGGTCAAAGCGAGGCTGCTGAAGCATTGAAAAGCGCAGGGTCTTGCAACTTCTAGGGGCTTATAGCTGGGATTCTAGGGTTTAGGGTATACAACATTGTAAGTCTAGATGGTGGCTTGTAGCTAGGGTTCGAGGGTTTAGGATTTACAACATTGCAAGTTTAGGTGGTGGGTTGGTATCACTTTGAAGAAGCAGTCTAGTTTAGGATGTACAATGTATAGGGTTCAGGGACTAGGGCTTCGCAGTAGGGCTTATAGCAATTAGGGGCTAAAGAGCTTACTGAGGGCCAGTAAAGAAGCCTTGAAGGGAGTGGGGACCCCAAAGCAGGGAACCCCAAGAATACAGTAGGAAAAAACAGGAATTTACCTACCAGTGTCCTTACACTCCTACTGATTCCTGCTATCTCCTTGGCGTTCCCCCTTTAGGGCTGAAACCCTGAACCCTTAACCGCCTAAACATCACTCGATAGTTCAAGGTCCGCAAACTTGCCTGCATACAAATGTACTTCTGACAAGGTCTTAGGGTTTAGGGTAACCAGTACCCTAAGAACCGCAATGCATTGGGGATCCTAAGTGGTGCAAGATTTTCCCCTTAATCCCAAACTCCAAACCACGAGTTCTAAATCCTAAGCAAATGAGTCCTAAACCCCAAGCCAAAACCTACATCCTAAATCTTAAACTCTAAATCATTGGACTGTAAGCACGCTTAATTAACCTGGAAGCAGAAGCGTTTCGCAATCTAGTCCCCCTCATGCTCTTCGTCAAGTCACCGAGTCACCGACGTCGCAAGTAGTAGACTCCAAACATTGACCAGAAGAGCCCAACAAAAGTGAGGCTGACGTCCAAATCAAACGAAAACAGCGAAAAGAACACTCACTGGTTCTTAGTATGAACGATGGGAATCTAATCCTTATAGTCCCTAAACCCTAAACCTACTAAACCCTAAACCCTAAACCCTAAACCCTAAACCATTATATGATCCTAGGTAATATATTCCTTTTCCATACTAAGAACCAATAAGAAGCCCATGGGCGATGCAACCGAAAGAGTAACCCCGAACTTCAGAAAGTCTGTCTGCTTGAAACCCACAAGTAGGTATAGAACAATGGCCTTTTGGGCCATGTAAGGGCTTTGGGCTATGAGTTTACAAACTTTTTGGGGTAAGGGTATAGGCTACAACGTCATTTTCCAACCCGAATCTTCCATCCAAAGCCTCAGAACCCGAATCTCTGAACCCTACATTGCCACCCTATCCCAAAAACCTCGAAGCCAAAAAAGAGCTCTTGCCTGGGTGGATTCCTCAAGGGACCCTGTTATGGGACACCCTCCAGAGAAGGACTCCTTGAAAGTGGGTTATACGTTCTTAGAGGATCTGTTTCAGGGGCCAAGGACTCAACTATCATGTCTTTAGGTACCAAAGAACATACTGTCAAAACCCGGGACAACTAAACCGTGAATCCTACACCCCTCAGTCCTTGGACCTTCTGCCCCGTTTTCCACCCTTGGAGTCTACCTAACTCACTCGTCCAGTTGCCCTTCCGCAGGCCTCAAATGGATGCTGAGTGGCTTTATGGCTTAGGGTTAAGAGTCGGGATTTATGGTGTAGCCTTACTGGCTCCAAGCACTAAATTTTCATAGGCGTCCCACAAACCTATACTACCTTACACGAAGTTAATTATTGGGTATCTGTACCTTCATATTGGCCAGATGCTAGGGCCACAACCCCAAGCCCCGAAGTCTAATCTCAAAGCTTTGGGGCACTTGGCCTACTTGAACCCCTGTGAGAACCCTAAACAATAAACCCAGAAGCTTTCAAGGTTGCTTTTCGGGGTTGTGAGGCTTCAAGATTCTGCCTTTTTCATGTAGTTTAGGTCTGGGTTTGTAGGATCCTGCTAGTACGGTTTAGGGTTTAGAGTTTTGAGCCTAGACAGAACCCCCAAAGGGTTCGAAGCATGAAAGGCCCTCTGTACGATGCTTTGCAAGAGCAGCCCTTCAGCATCCCCATGGGATTGTAAAAGGAGCCCTAAATTAAACCCGGAACTGGGAGATTCAGTAGGATTTAGGGTTTAGGGATCAGGGTTTAGGGATTAGGGTTTAGGGTTCTTACCCTAGAGCTCCTAGGACCGTTTGGGGTTTTCTGGGGGAAGGTTTGTGCTTTGGGGGCCAAGGTCTGGGATCCCATTATGAGGGCACCAGAGCCTTAGGGTAAGGGAGTCTCGCAAGGATGGTGCATGGTATTTGGGGTCTACATCGGGGCCCCTTTTTTTGGACATCCCCGCGTGACCTCACGCTAGTAATGAGGTAGGAAGTCAGAGAGCAAAGTCCGGGGCATCCGGGGTGTTAAGCCCTAGACCCTAAACCCTAGGACAGGTTTAGAGTTAAGGATTTCGGGTTTAGGGGTATAGTAGTTCGGGGTTGAGGACACAGGCATTTAGGTTATTTCCTTAAAACGACTAATCACTACATTATGTTACAGCTACTGTTCTCCAACTCCCAAGTGCTGGACCCTACTAAGCCCGAAGCTAAAATCCCTGAATGTCAATCCCACAAATGTACAAACATATGAGCTGTAGTCTAAACTCCATGTATCCCACTTAAGAATCCCTATAATAGTCCCCTACATAATCCCTTATATAACCCCTGTAAGGATTTTAGACTATGGCTCATAGGCAACCACTGATCAGTGTCTGGATCCGAAAGGTAGGTAAAATAACAGCCCCAAACCCCTACAACTTGCCCAAAAGGCCACTAGTCTACATGCTTTTGGAGCTCGGGTACACCCATATTTGGATAGCCGGACCCTCAGCAATGTACCTATCTCTTTTTTTTATCTGGAGAGGTCCTCGGAATTCTGTGTGAGCGCTGGGCTTTCTAGGGGTTTAGGGTTTTAGGTTTCCAAGAATGAGAGGTCACCTTCATGCCCCCCAAATGGAGCTCAGCCCGTATGACATACCAGTACAAAGGGACCCGTAATGTTTGGAAGCCTCTAGATCCCTGATAGGGAGACCAACGCTGAACTCTACGTCCTCTGCGCGACTCAACAATCCAAACCCCTAGTTGGGCCAGTGTAACCCAGAACTTCCCAAATCCTTTCACCAATGAATGTAAAAACTCATCACAGGCAAGCCTTGTATGATTTATGGCACTCTCTTTAAATTAAGCACCGACGCCCGCAGGGCAGTTAACATGATCATGTCTGGCGGAACTGTATATACTAGCTGCCACCACCCTGTACTGTACAAGGGGAGGGGGGGCAAACCATGTCCCTAAGGGTTTACGGGATCCTCCCAGGGGTTCGGATCCGGACCCTAAACCCTGCTTGGAGGCGATCTTGGCTTGCAATTGAGGGATTTGGGGGTTATACGTATAAACTTGGGAATTCAACAAGGCTTCCCAGTACCCCTCGAAGTCTAGTATAGAGTAAGCTCCCCTCATGAACTAAACCCCGAACCCTAAGCCCTAATCCCTAACTTCGTAGTAAACACCAAAAAGAAGCCTAAGCAAGCACAGTGCTATATGGAAGCTTGCGTAAGTAGAGGACCCACTGTCGCTTCAATAAATGATCATCCTTCTTATGGGAATTCCGAAACAGGGGCCCTACTTTTTGAAACACTGAAGCCTAAATCCTCAACCCCAAACATGAACCCAACAACCACCTAAACAGTAAATCCTTTCAACCTTCATTAAAGTTTAAAGCCTAAGCCCTAGATCCTAAATCCTAAGCCCTCAATCCCCGAAACCAGAACCTAAACCCTAAACCCCTAAAACCTTCAACCCCTCGAACCCTAAACCCTAAATCCTAAATCAGAACCTAAACCCTAAGCCCAGCCGCCAAGCAGGACGGCCCTCAATCTCCGAGAGGTCGTCGCTCGACGCCCCCCAGGTTGGATTACCACAGACTTCCTGAAAAGTTTACGATTTGAGGTTTAGGCTTCAGGGTTTCAGGTTTTGGGTTTGAGGTTTCGGGTTTGAGGTTTAGGGTTGAGGGATTAGGCCGGGTTTGGGGTTTGAGGTTTCGAGTTTGAGGTTTAGGCGTTAGGGATTAGGCTTTGAGGTTTAGGGTTTAGGGTTCCGGGTTTGGGACTTGGGGTTTAGGGTATGGGATTGTTTTTTTGAGGGTTTTGAGTCTACCATTTGGGTGTATGTGGAGGTTCAATAGACTTCGTATCTAAATACTCAGAACTGGTGTTATCACCCTACTTATAATTGAGGAAGCCCCTATGCTACCACTGAGGGCTGCTACAAGCACATAGGATTATGGGCCCAGTTATACCCTCAACCTCATAGTATTTGGGCCTAGTATTTGGGTCCTCAGACCCTTAGGGATTCAGTTGGCGGTCTCCTAGAAGCGGATACGCAGATGTATGAGAAGCGGATACGCGGATGTACGGGACCACAGGGGAAGAACAGCGTGCACCCACAGGACTTGTAGGGGGGTACGACTGTGAGAAAGCCGGATAAGATCCGGATGTTTACAAGTTTGACCGATTGGGCTTGCAGCTTGCGGGTTTACAGAACGATTTGGGGTACGGTTTAGGGTTTAAGGTTTAGGAAATTGGACGTGTGGATTTAGAGGTCAAACGACTAATTCCCCTTGGCAGATTCGGCTTGCGCATGAACAGATCAATTTTGTAGCTAAGTCCCCAGTAACCCCTTCATAGTAAGGCTACGCTTTTTCCTACTGTTCAGCTTTAATAAGAAGACCTCCCCAAAAAAGGAAAAAGGGTACTACTGGCGTACCTTGGCAGTGTAAAGTGTCGGGATGAGAGACGGTGGCCTTGTGTTTCGGTGGCAATAAGGTTTTGGGCTTAGGGTTTAGTAGTCTGCACATGTAAGACCAAACATACGATAATCCTTGTAATTTATCCAAGCCGAGACTGCAAATGTTTGGAAGCCCTAAAGCCTAAACACTTTGTAGCCCTATCTACACGATCTAATCCTTAATAACCCTAAACTCTAAACCCGCTCTACTTAAGAGATCTTCAATCCAAGTTTGGAATTTAGGGGCGAGGAAGCAGGGTGCAGCAAGGATCGAGTGAGCTATAAGGATCAGGAGCTGTTTAGGTTTAAGGTTTGGGGTTTAGTGTTTTTTGGAGTTCAGGGTCTAAGTACCTAGTCGTTCCATGAGATGACCCCCATCTGAGCCTGTACGGGATGGGGTCTCTGAGCACATGGTAGCGTTTACCTAAACCCCAAAAGTAGGTAAAGTAATAGCCCAGAAGCACTAAAACTATCCCAAAAGGCAATTAGTTTACATACTTTGGGGGTTCAGGTAGGGTTTAGGGTTGTCGGTTTAGGGTCTGAGCCTCAGTCGTTAATCCTCAAAAGGAGCACCTGGAAATATGACTGAGGCAAAGCAAAAAGAAGTTGCAGGGTTTTGCATTGTTTGAAAAATGTTCAGGGGTTTCTCATCTCATGCCATCCTTGTAGAAGGTTTATACGGACAGGATCTTCTTAATCATGCAGGCTTTTACAGGATCACAAACTGCATGAAGAGATACGCTCCTCCAGAGCCGTAGCCAAACAGGAAAATCCTGTCATTAAGCTCTTGCTGCAATGGGTTCCTGCATGCCAAGCCACAAAACCTTGAACCTCAAACGTTGCTCCCGGGGCCCCCGACACTTCGGGGCCCTCCGAAGCCCCAAGCCCGTAAACTCTTGAAACTGAAACCTGATCTCCGAGCCCTAAAACATAAACTGCTTGCAACCCTTGCACAACCAATGAAACCCTATCAGGTTCCATGGCGTGACAGCATCTACTCACTTGGAAACCTACACCTTTTGAATAGGGGGCCTTGCGAGTACTTCATGCCTTGATTGTAGAAGGTCTATTCGCAAATGACATGAGTAAACTTCTCCTAGACCCTCAGCCCGAAAGCCCACACCCTATTCTACCACTCCTCTCTCCCAAGAGCATCCAAGGCACTTTTGGTGGAAGGTTAACGCCTCTGGACAAGGATTTTCTGGTATTTCTATATGAGCTATAGTGAAAAATCCTAAAAAAGAGGGGTTGTATACGGGATTAGATAGGGTTTAGGGCTTAGCGTCTAAACTCCTTCAAGGGGCTTATATAGGGGATTGTATAGGGACTATTGTAGGGGTTATTAAGGGTGATACTAGGAGTTTCTATTATAGCCATGAGGGGCCCATACTTAAGGAGTTTCTGAAAAAGGTATCCTCCTGGGGACCCTGAGGATAAATAGGGATGTATAGATCTTGGCTGAATATATAATGATGCGACACCTGGACTACCTGAAAGAGGTTGGCAAGAAGTGGTCACGCGGCTGAAGTTCATGTGAGGCGGAATGCTGAGGTCGGCGCCTCCTCGGAGAGCTCCACCCTTAGCTGACGGCGCGTGTGTCGGTCCTAATCTACAGACGAGAACTTGGGTCCGCACTCTTCGAGCCGAAGGTCCCGACCCGTCTTCGTGGCCATGTTTTGGTCTTGCGCAGCCTGTCACACATCTCCTACGCCCTTCTGACTTGCGCGGGCTTTCCAAGTCGCAAGCCTGCCTTGCGGCGTTGCTGCTTGCGCTGCCGCCTGTCTGTGGCCTGGCACCGTGTTTGCACTACACACACACACATACACAACTACGCAGCACTGCCAACCTCCTTGGGCGCGGGAGTCGCGGGAGTGCCCATGAAGCGGGGCTTCGATACCTTAGGTTTTGCATGTTTGGTTCTGTGTGGCAATTTCTACGCAGTTAGATGCCTTCTGAGGTCAGCGCATGGCGTTCTGCTTGGCCATGTTGTGCCATGATCTTGGCACAGGGATCGCAGGACGGCCCCGGGGGGTTTTCTAAGATGCTTTACACTACAGCAGGCCTCCCACTTCCGCTTCTCCCGCTGGAGGCCGGCCGCACCTGGGCGAATCCACAGCAGGGGACTGCGTCCCACGAAGCAGTGGAGTTTGCATTTCTGAGTGCACCACTTGCCGGGATGTCCTTGACCGGGCGGCTCACGGGCTGCACACCTCGCAGTAGGTTCAGCTAAGACATCAAGCGTAAAACCCTCTGTAGAATCAAAGCTGAGGCCCGAGCGTGGTTCCGGCTTCTCGAATGGCAGGAACTGAGTGTCGGGTTAGCTACAACGGGGTGCACTGGGCTCTGTACGGGGCTCACTTCAAGCATCTGGGTCCGCGCAGACATTTCTCTGGCCGGGTGAGGAGGCTGTGAAACAAATTTAAGCTGAGCCAACAATATCTAGCAACAAGGGGGATTTGGGCTAAGATCGGTCACGACCTCATTGTATGGTTCACAACCAGACGCGTACTGTTTAGCCAAGCCCCATTTAGCTTCCAATGGAATTGCTCCCCAAAATGCAATGAATGCCTACAGAGACCGCCCGTGCAGAAGACATGAACTCTGACAAATCCTGAAATCCTGAAATAAACCTTGGCAAAGCTAAAATATTCAATCAGGAGATCCTCAAGGAAATCTCTAACCTGGACCCTTATCGAAAATGAACCAGGTAGAGGACGCCCTTGCTTTGATCCAACCCTAAACCCTGACCCCTTAACCCTAAACCCTACACCTTAAACGCTAAACCTTGAACCGTAATCCTTGAACCCTAAGCCCTAAGCCCTAAACCCTAAACCCTAAGCCCTAAACCCGAAGCTCTAAACCCTAAACCGGAAAACTTATTACAAACCCTAAGCCCTAGGCTCTAGACCCTAAACCCTACTATAAAACCTAAGCCCTAAGCCCTAAGCTCTAAGCCCTATTATAAACCCTATTATAAACCCTAAGCCCTAAGCTCTAAATCCTAAACCCCAAGCTCTAAACCCTAAACCACATGACCTATAGTCTAAACTCCTCGTATTCCCCTCAATATCCCCTATAGTAGTCCCCTATATAATCCCTTATATAACACCCCTTGAAGGACTTTAGACCCTAAACCCTAAACCCTAAATAGTAGCTTCCATTTTCTTTTCCATTATCCCTATAATCCCTATATAACCCTATATAATTCTATATAAAAGACTATAGCTCACCTGACTCCAAGGGTGAAAGAGGTGTTCTCGTCAGTCGTCAGGGTACCCGTTACTCAATTCGGGGTTTAGGGTTTAGGTTTAGGGTACTCAACGCCGTATCAAGAAGGTCGGATTAGACTCCGCGCTCTTCTCCTTCCCTGGGTGTAGGGCGTAGGGTTTACTGCATTAAACCCTAAAGTCTGTAATCCAAGTACAAAAAACATAGTCCTCCTTAAGTAGATAGAATATGGCTTTGGCTATAGTATAGTAAGATCCCCGTATACGCCATATTCAATCTACTTAGGCTGAAAAAAGCCCTAAAGTCTGTAAATACTACCTACATTGGGCTCTTTTGAGCGTGAGGGAAGACTGGTGAGGCGTTGTGGTGTCCACGGTGCCCTCATCAAGTCACTGCGGGTTAGATGGGAATAAGGGAAGAGAACGCCTAACAAGTCCGGTAAAAACATATTGCCTTATTCTCTACAAACCCCGTATAAGTCAAGGTCCCATCAAATCTCCGAAGAGGCAGGCACCCATTGTTCGAAGATCCTACGTTCGACTTCAAGGTCCCAATAGCTTTACCCTAGGGCTCCTAGTTACCTAAATAGTAGATTGCTGGGCTATGTAACTATAGGGTGTATAGAACCTAGAACCCATTATTAGGTAACTGGAACCCTAGAGATACATGGCTTGAAAGTACTGACTAACCGTCGAGATTACCGTATTTGGGACCTACAATGTTACAAGCCCTAACTGGTCCAAAGTACCGGCGTAGTACAAAGTATGAAAGCATGGTTTCTGTAGTAGGAACTTCCCGTATGGTCTGGGTCAGTATACAGTATATTAAAAAATCCATATTAAGTCTAAGGGCCCTTTTGGAAGCCACATCCCTCGGGCACTTAAGTCCTTACAACCGCCTGAAGCAGGGCTAGGAATTGCAGTAGAAAGTTACTGAACCACTCAGGGTTTGGGGTTCCCCGCTTAGGCTTGAGAACGCTCAGTGTCAAGCGGATCTCCAGATAACGTCAACAGCTGATTGAACAAAACCAGACGAAATCCTAAAGCCTATAGTCCCCCTTAAGTAGATAGAAAATGGCTTTGGGTATACTGTGATATGATCCACAGATACCTCATATTCTCTCTAGTTAAGGGCCTGTATCATTCTAAACCCTATACCCTACACCCAAAACCCATATTCTATCTACTTAAGTGGGACTATGAAACCATATCGTAGCTACTTGAGGGAGACTATAAACCCTACACCCTAAACCCATATCGTAGCTACTTAAGGGGGACTATAAACCCTAAACCCTAAACCCTAAATCCATATTGTAGCTACTTAAGGGCGACTATAAACCCTGAACCCTAAACCCATATCGTAGCTACTTAAGGGGGACTATAAACCCTAAACCCTAAACCCATATCGTAGCTACTTAAGGGGGACTATAAACCCTAAACCCTAAACCCATATTGTAGCTACTTAAGGGAGACTGTAAACCCTAAACACCTAACCCATATTGTAGCTACTTAAGGGAGACTATAAACCCTGAAGCCTAAACCCTGAACCCATATCGTAGCTACTTAAGAGGGACTATAAACCCTAAACCCTAAGCCCATATCGTAGCTACTTAAGGGCGACTATAAACCCTGAACCCTAAACCCATATTGTAGCTACTTAAGGGAGACTGTAAACCCTAAACCCTAAACCCATATTGTAGCTACTTAAGGGGGACTAAAAACCCTAAACCCTAAACCCATATTGCAGCTGCTTAAGGGAGACTATAAGCCCTAAACCCTAAACCCATATTGTAGCTACTTAAGGGAGACTATAAACCCTGAACCCTAAACCCATATTGTAGCTACTTAAGGGAGACTATAAACCCTAAAGCCTAAACCCTAAACCCATATTGTAGCTACTTGAGAGAGACTATATCATCCTGAACCCTCAAATCCGCGACAGCCTGGCAGAGCCAGCGGCATGTGCAGAAGGAGCACCGCAGGACCCGACCCCTGCAGAGGCGAACATTGGGTTCAGGGTTGAGGTTTGAGAGCTTTGGGTTATAGAGTTCGGGGTTTGGGGTCTAGGTTTAGGGTTGAGGTTTGAGAGCTTTGGGTTATAGAGTTCGGGGTTTGGGGTCTAGGCTTAGGGTTGAGGTTTGAGAGCTTTGGGTTATCGAGTTCGGGGTTTGGGGTTCAGGTTTATGGTTGAGGTTTGAGGGCTTTGGGTTATAGAGTTCGTAGTTAGGGCTTAAGATCTTAGGGTTCAGGCCCGTAGATTTCTATACGAAGGTTTGTTTGGGGGTGCCATGGTTGTAACCCTGAGGCATTCTGGGTAGGGGTATCTGTATATATATATATGTATAGATAGTATTGTAAGTAAAGGTGTGTATATATATATATACACGTCTAGGGACGTATATGGCTATTCTTTGAAGGAGAAACATACATGTCGTAGGAATCTAATTCATGGCAGAACCCTGTCACAGGCCTGGTGGCTCAACAGGACTAGATGACAGGGTTTAGAATTTAGGGTTTCGGTGGTACCGTTTACTACTAGCACTCTCTGCTGCAGAGCGTAAGCAATCGGGCTTAATCAACCTTCTCGTGCGGGAACGAGCCGAAGAATCAATGTTAGGGCAAGCGCGAAAGTAGATGAAATAATAGCCCAAAAGGCGATGATTTTACATACTTTGGGGGTTCAGGTAACCCGCCTAAGGAATATTTAGGGTTTAGGGAGGGACTTGATGGATCCGGAATTCTGCAAGTAGGTTTAGGGTTCCGCGTTCAGGGCTGGTGAAGTAGACCCCTAAGGGTCCAAGGACTCAAATTGTAGAGTTTTAGGGACCATTCCTAAAACCCTATTATTTGGGTCCTTGGACGCTTAGGGAAAGTTGGAAAAAGACGTTGCGTAAATTCTCGGTTTGCACGGCTGCTTGTCAAGAGTCACTGCATATTTGTTTCCAAATCGTCTTGAAAGCCCTGAACAAGATCGGACAAGCACCAACAAAGAGAAGGACATTCAGGGGCCCAGATGCCCTGAACCTCCAAAACTGAAGCCAGTTTGGGGTTTGGGGCTGCCAGAAACAAATGGTAGGGTTTAGGGTTTAGGGTTCCTAAAGCAACCAATCTTGGAGTAGATTACAAACATTTACAAACTCTAGATGTTATTTGGGCATGAACTGTTTCTTGCTGGTTGTTTGGGTTCCGGGGTAAAACTTGATCCTGGACCATAAGCCCCAAATCAACTTAACGCAAAACTCGAAATCCTCAAATCCAAGCCAAAAGCTCTAAACCCTACAAGAAACCCCCTGAGTCCAGACACACCAAGATAGACCTTGGATTTGGGGCTTGACTGCCTCAGGGCTTCGACGACTGATGTGGTCCCTGGCAAAGGCGAGCTGCTCCTGGTTGATCCTGAGTCAGTGTGGTGCTTTAGCGCTCAGGGTTGGGGGTCAAGGGTTAGTAGTTTGGGTGTATTATAATAAGATCCCCATATAACCAATATTCTATCTATTTAAGGGGGACTATACACCTAACCTTCACCATTTAGTGTAGGGTTGCGGTGCTTTAGCGCTCAGGGCTTGGGATGTAGGATCTAAGGTTTAGATCTGGGGGTGTGTAGGGTTCAAGGAGTTTAGCACTTGGGGCTTGAGTTTGAGAGCGTGTCAAG
Source organism: Symbiodinium pilosum (assembly GCA_905231905.1). Classification (NCBI taxonomy): domain Eukaryota; class Dinophyceae; order Suessiales; family Symbiodiniaceae; genus Symbiodinium; species Symbiodinium pilosum. Next base: position 32,015 of record CAJNIZ010037369.1, read on the forward strand.
GATATGTATCCATAATATATGCATATATATATATATACATATATGAGTACATATATGTATACATGCACAGCGACAGAGAGTCTATTTAGAAGAGAGATGTCTAGAGATATATAGCTCTGCGCTTAGGAAACAGGTCTTTGTAAAGCGGTCTAAGGCGTCGGATTCAGCAACGGGGGCTTCTAGATGGTTGGGCCAGGGTCCATGTGTCCATCATGGGGAAGAAATTGTTTGCAGGGCACATCCTGCAGGTCGACAAGCTAGAGCCTACATGCCCTCTGAGATCATTTCAGGGCTTAGAGTTTAAGGTTTGGGGTAACCCTAAACCCCAAACCCTAAACCCCAAACCCTTTGGGGTCATGATGTTTTTTCGTGGTCAAAGCCTTGAAGCTGGCGTGGAGATTCATGGGGATGTCCGAAAAACTGGTACCCTCCCCCTAAGGGTCCAAGGACCCAAATAATAGGGTCCCTTTAGAGGGCTTATAGTCATTGGGCCCTAAAACACTATTATTTGGGTCCTTGGACCCTTAGGGTACCGACTCATCGGGATGTTGAGATACTCAGCGAAGTCCTTACTGCGGATACTGTGAGGAAGATTATGCTTAAACCCTAGACCCTGTACCGTAAACCCTAGACCCCACTCCCTAAACCCCAAATCCCAAACCCTTAACGCCTTACACCTAAACCCGAATCCCTTGACCCTCAACCCTTAAGCCCAAAACCTCATCCCTGAACCCTGATCCCTAAACCCTAACAAATGTTGAGCCTTAGTATGACTGAGGGGCTGGTAGTTGGAGTTATCCAGGAAGTAGATGTCGACGCCCTTAATCCTGACATGGCCATAGAGCCTCGGTTTTTGCGTTAGGGTTTAGGGTTTAGAGTTTACTACGGTTTAAGGTTTAGGGTGTAGGGAGTTTAGGGCTTAGGGTTTAGTGTAATCATGTCTTTGAGCATGAAACCCACAAGCTCAAAACGCTCTGATACCATCATAAACTGCAGGGAACCACATGATTATCAGTAGGCTTTTCAAGTCTATCTTTTGCAACCTAGGCTCTAGGACACAGTTTTACAAGGACTCTGGACCGTGATACTGATATGTATTGCTATACAACCCCACTTAAACCAGTTCCCATCCATTTTCGATGTTCTTGGTTTGGGGTTTCAGGGTTTAGGGCTTAGGGCTTGGGGGTTTAGAGCATTCTAATTTTGGAGGCTCAAGAGGGGGCCTGATCCAGAGCAACTGCCACCCCCTATCAGGCCTCAGTTTCGCTGAAGACGCAAACTTCTCCAGCTAGCTTACAAGATTATATGGGGATTACATCGGAGATATTTGGGGCTTATGCAGGGATAATGGGAAAGAACATGGAAACTACTATTTAGGATTTAAGGATTTAGGGACTGCCGTCCTTTTCAAGCCTGTCTATGTGGAGTCCATGATAAGCCGGGGGGGCTAAGCTCTACAGCTTGGACTGGAATGTGGTCTGGCAGGCCAACGAACGCCCGCTGTTCAGAAACATGCATGGGTTTAGGGTCTAGGGTTTAAGGTTCAGGGCTTAAGGTTTAGAGATTACGGTTTAAGGTTTAGGGTTTAGGGTGTAGGGTTTAGGCTTAGGGGTACAGGGATTTGGGTTTAGGGTTCTTCTCGCGCTGAAGGCCCTGCCCGGCGCCGCGCATGCGAGCTTGCAGCGTGCTGGTGCGTTGGTGGATCCCCTAAAAACCAATCCCTACAACCTATAACCCTAAACGCGATAACCCGAAACGATTAACCTAAACCCTGTAACCCTATAAGCGCAAAACCTTGAACCCTAATTACGCTTCGCTCGATGGGCTTCAAGCGGAAAGCAGCCTGCTCAATGCTCTGCTGCTCTGCAACCATTAGGAGGGTAGTTCCCAAAAGTAGGGTCCCATTTCGGCACCTCCAAGTATTAGGTGCCGTAATATAATCCATAGGGTTTAGAGCTTAGGGCTTAAATCTATAACCCAAAAGGGCCCCTAATTTTGGGAACAACCCAGGAGAGTCTGCTTCGAACGTGCTCGTTGGAGGATAATGACCATCTACTGGCGGCAACTGGGCCCTGATGGCAACCTGGAAATGCCGCCCGCTCCCTGAAAGTTTTGCCGACCCTAAGGCTCTTGGGCCCTCATAATGGGATCCCAAACCTCCGCCCTGGGATTGCCTTGAGCTTTGAGACGGGACTGGGTCCTTGAAATCCCTGCAGAGTCCCCCACATGATCCAAACAGGCTCGTCAAAACACCACCAAGCAACTCATGCTTTTGAAGCTTCCCCAGAAATAGCCACCCTAAACCCGAAACCCAAAGCCCATGCACGAACTCGTTCGAACTTCCTGGAAAATTGTGTAAGAGCTCCTGGACCTTTGGCCGTCAAACCCTGAAGCCTAAACAATTGTACGCCCCTTCCAGGCTTACAGACCCTAAACTCAGCTAAAGACTTCTGACTAATGTAATCCATATAATCTTATTCGGGAACCGTAAAACTTATTACAGACCCCTAGTATAGCAACTTAATCTATGTTCCTTACAGTACAGAAACCAAGTAAAACTTACCTTAAGCTCCGGCTACCTGCAGTTCAAAAGCTAGATCTGAGCTATAGACTTAACTCCTTAAAGGGGGTAGGGTTTGGGGTTTAAGGAATTATACAATTAACTGCCAGCAGAGCTGGCGTTTCTCAAAGTGGCGGACTGTCAGGAACCCTACTTGAATACCCTAGACTTAGACCCTAAACCCCAAGCCCTATAAAGCCCATAATCGCCTATAAACCCTCAAGGCTACTTCGCATCATGTTTTAAATGCCCGGTTGCAACTAGGGTCCCTAAACCCTCAAACCCTACACCCTAAAAGTGCCCAATCATGGCTCCGAAGCTCGACAAAACCACAAAATTAATGGTTTGTATACCTAAAGGCCTGATGTTTGAGCACCGGGAACATCCCCTAAGGGTCGAAGTACCTCATAATCATATACTTACCCAAAACCAGTACTGTAACTGCTAGTACCCAAATCCCAAGTACCTAATCATTGGGTACTTGGACCCTTAGGGATCGTTCAATGGGCTGCATCCAGGCCACATTCCGTAGTTTCCCATTCGTGGCACGGCGCTTCGATCAAAGATCGGTCGCCTAAGTGGTAGCTTCCAGAAGGGGGAACCTCAACATAGACCAGAAGAGACAATGCAAGCTGAGATTCTAAGGACTGCATATGCTTTGTTCTCGAAATTCTGGGCCCTTTTGGGTTATAGATTATATTACGGCACTTGATATGTAAAGGGGGCCCCTAATTTCGGGAAGTACCCATATGCATTTAAGGTTTAAGGCGGCAATTAAGGCGGCTTGTCAAGGGCGTGAGGAGTAGATCCCTACAATTGTCGCTATCCCTAAGCCCCAGTACCCAATGATTAGGTACTTGCAATTTGGGTACTAGCAGTTACAGTACAGGTTTTGGGTAAGTAGGTACTCGGACCCTTAGAGTTTGACATCTGTTTGTAAACGTCAACAGTCCCACTCCTCCGTTCCGAGACGGCTAATGTCGGGGATCTAGCAGCGGTGACATATCTTACCTCAACACTGGCTATGCTTCCAATCTTATTTGCAGGGTTTAGGGTTTAGGGTACCCTAAGGGTCCAAGGACCCAAGTAATAGGGTTTTAGGCCAAAAAACGTTAATGTAGTAGTAGTTGGGCCCCATAACCCTACTGCTTGGGTCCTTGGACCATTTGGGAAATAACTTTCTGGATTGAAAAAGTTTTGGACTCCACTGGTTTCCATGTTCGTTGAATGCTGCCAACAAGGCCGGCGACGCTAATTTCGACTGTTGACAGCAATGAAGTTTAGGGTTTAAGACTTAGGGCTTAGGGCCTAAGAGCTATAGGCCCTACACCCTAAACCTTAATCGCTAACCGTAAACCTTGAATCGTTAAGGGTTTCAGGGGTCACTACGCCATGGGTTGTTCATCATTCATGTCTACAGCATCTAAGATACTAAGCCCTAAACCCTAAACCCAGTCTAAGGCAAGGACGAGAAAATCGAGCCCCTAACTTGAAAGCAATGGAGGCGACATGGTATTTCAATACACAGAACCTTACGGGTCCAAGTATCCAGTGTTTCAGGCACCAAATTCCATACCGATTCGAGAGTATTTGGGATCTGGAGATCCATTATTTGGGTACAGGGACCATAAACCCTCAACTGAAACCCCCAAACCCTGGAATGTAAGGCAATTGGATTCAACATGAGATCTGTTGGTTTAGGGCCTACTTGAAAGTTCAATGAAACTCTCAACTTGTTTGAGGCTATGGTTAACACCCTATTTTTCTTGTGCTTTTCAAAGTTTGGCTGCAAGCCTAGTCCTAAGTAATTGGGCAGGTTAGGATCACCTTGAATCTGCCTCTCACCCTCAATCCTAACCCCCCAACCCTAAACTCAATCGGGGTTCTGTTGGAGTCTTGCAATTCAGGATGGGCTATGAGACCTTAAGGGTACCCTATTCTACTCTAGGGTTTAGGGTTTAGGGTTTAGCCACTCTTATTAGGGTCCTAATAGGGAAATTTAGGGTCTAATAGCCCATAATGGATGTCCGTCCCCACGTGCCGAGGTGCAGCGTTGCATTCAGCTGCTTCAGCCGGGCGGAATCATACCTGACGGGTTTAGGGTTTAGGATTTAGGGTTTAGGGTTTAGGATTTAGGGTTGAGGGTTTAGGGTTTAGGATTTAGGGTTGAGGGTTTAGGGTAGTCTCATATGTGGGGTCTGCTTAATGTCTTAGATCTGGTCAGCGAGGAATGAAGACATGGAACCTTAACAGGTTTAGGGGGATTAACCAGAGGCAAGTATCCCTATCTCATCCAACATGCTTGTATGGTAGTTTCCATGTTACTTTGCATTCCTTCATTCCCTGCTAACCATAGATAGGTAGCAGGTGGCAGGACTGAAGATGCCAGTGATCCGCTCATTGAAGTGGTGGCGGGGGTGGGGGGGCTGGGGTGGAGGGGGTCGCATAGGAAGATGTATACCCCAATGACCCTGCCTCCCAGATCTTAAACGCTACACCGTGAACCAGCATCCGAAGCCTTGAATGCTCAGCTCTCAATCCCAAATCCTTCCCCCCTAGACCCTGAACCCTAAACCCTGAACCCTGCACCCTAGACGTCCTGAACTTCCTGAACCCAAAACCCTAGACCCTGAAGCCTAAATCCCTCGTCCTAGGCCCTCAACCCTAAGTCTCCTCAACCCTAAACCCTAAACCCAACCTTTATCTAGCCCCAAGACCCTAAGCCTCGACACCAGTCAGGGTTTAGAGTTTAGAGTTTTTGTAAACCCAGACCCCTGGGAGGATCTCGAAAGTAGAACCCCCCAATTTCATACCTGAAACCACTTTTGGGTAATTTCTAGAAGCCCTTCAGGGGGATCTATTTTCTGGATCCTGAAGCTCTCTTCCCCAATAACCAGGGATAAACAAGTTTAAGCTTTACTATAGAGAACCAAAAGGAAGCCCAACAAGTTCAGAGTTCTTCTATTCGCTAAGTAAGTAAGCCCTCCACCCTATTCCCTAAACCCCGTATAACCTTTACTTTACTATTTGCTTAAGAACCACCATATGAAGATATTCTTCCCTGTAAGGCTAATATAAGGATTATTATGGAACCCTAAACCCTAAACCCTGAACCCTAAACCTTTTATTTTAGGGTTCGTAAGCAAATAATAGTACTTTCTAGATCCTCCCAGCTGGAAGTCCCGCCTCGGCTCCTGAGTAAACTCCAAGTGCCAATCCTCAGCCAGGGTTTAGGGTTTAGGGTGCAGGGTTTAGGGGTATATGTATAGGGTTTAAGGGTCCAAGGACACTAGTGTAACGGCTTGCGGTGCCAGAAACTATTGTGATTATGGTATTTCGGGGGCCTCCCTAAACCCTAAACCCCTGAACTCTAAACCCTAAACCCTGAACCCAAAACCCTAAACCCTTAAACCCCAAACGCTAAACCTTGGACCCTTACGGAACGGTGGACAGGGCTGTTGACTGTAGAGCTTTGGGTTTAGGATTTTGGGGTT
>CAJNIZ010037369.1:47966-63138 GCA_905231905.1 Symbiodinium pilosum
CCCTAAACCTTAAACCTAAAGCCTAAATCCCTGAACCCTAAACCCTAAAGCGGTTCCCACCCTCAAGTCCTTTATCAACCCAAGCTGGGTTTGGGCTTACGGCGAGAGGAGGGCTTGGCTACCACGTTTCAGGTTTAGAGCGCTAGTGTAAGGTTTAGGATTAGAGTGTAGGGTTTAGGGTTTAGGATTTAGGGTGTAGGGTTTAGTTCTTAGGTTCTAGGGTTCAGGGACAAGCCCGGGCTTGGATGGAGTGAGCTACTGCAAAAGCCCTGAGTTTAGTTGTTTTTGCTTTTTGGGTTTAGGGTTGCCCGAAGGGTCCAAGCACAAAACCTAAGAAATCCCTCATCTTTCAGTACTTGGACCCTCGGAAAAACAGACCGGCTTAAAGGGCAGCATGCTTGTGGTTTAGGGTTTAGGGTTTAGGGTTTGAGCTCCAAGTTCTCACCTCAACCGCATTCTCAACATCATGAACGTCAATCACTTCGAACAAGAAGAGCCCTACCCATTGAATCCAGGACTACAGCCCAAGAGTAACCCAGAGGGCCTAAGTAACTAATAATCATAACCCTAAGCCCTGAAACCCTATAAAGCCTAAACTCTATAAACCCTAAACCCTAAACCCTATAAACCCTAAACCCTATAAACCCTAAACCCTCAACCCTAAACCCTATAATCATAATAAACCCTAAACCCTAAACCCCCAAAAAAATGTACAAAGGTTACTAATACCCAAAACTCGAAAACTTATCTCTTGGGCTCTGGGACCCTTAGCTCAACGTGTGAGTCCTAAACCCAAAGGGGGGTAATACAGAGGATTATCTAAGCTATAGTCTAAACTCCTTAAAGGCGGTTATATAGGACATTATATCGGGGAGCATAATAGGGGTTCTTGAGGGGGATACTAGGAGTTTAGACTATAGCTCATATAAGGTTTATATTGGGGTTATATAGGGATAATGAAAGATAAGATGGAAACTACTGTATAAAGCCTAATATCGCCTTCCATAAACACTTTCTGGACCCAAGAACAAGAAAGCGTCCAGGGCTTGAGGGGCTCTAACATGCTTTACCCCGAAACCCTAAACTCCAGGATTCAATAGTCGATGACCTCGCGGTCATGACTGTAAGAGTAGATCAGGTAAGTGTAGATCGGTCATAAATCCTACTAATCCCTAAAATCGAACACCTAAACCCGTATGAACCCTGAATCCTAAATCGTGGGTCCCTGCAGATCCCCGCGCAAGTCCTAAAACCTACACCCGCGATATGCGTGCTGAAAGGGTTAAGGTTTAGGGCTTACGGTTTAGTATTTGAGGATGAGGGCCTAGGCTAAAGGGTAAGTGACGCTGGCTGTGTCTTCTGGATATGAGAAATGGCGGAGGAGTTCTCTCCCAAATTGAGTCAGGCACTATGGTTTTAGCAACTAGGAAGTTAAAAGTGTCTCTCAGCCGGCCTCTAGGAAACTGTCACCCTAAACCCTGAACTCTAAAGCAGCCTCTAGGAAACTGCCACCCTCAGCCCTAAACTTAGGGTTTAGGGTTTAGGCCTAAACCCCAAACCCTAAGCCCTAAGCCCAAAAACCCTACACCCTAAAGCCCTCAACCCCAAACCCTGAACGGGCCTCTAGGAAACTGTCATGATTACGAAGGCGGTTGCGCCGGTGGACCTCTCTCAGGACTTTGGACTCAAAGAGTCACGGCTCAGGGTTTAGGGTTAAGGGTTTAAGGCTTACGGTTTGGGGTTTAAATGCTTAGGGCTTAGGGTTTAGGGTGTACATGGACCCCAATAATAGGTAAAAATAAAAGCCCCAAAGCCCTAAAACTAGCCCAAAAGGCAATCATTCTGCATACTGTTGGGGTTCAGGTAGGGTTCAAAGGGACTTAGGGCTAAGGACTTCGGGTTATGGTTTACTCTGCTGAGCTCAAGGGTTTAGGTTTAAGGCTCCAGGGTGTAGGCTGCGGAGCTTACTAATCAAGTAAACCAGAGACCCTGAACCCCCTCAAGGGTCCAAGTACCCAATAATTGGCTACTTGGGAAATGGGTAACAATAGTTATAATTATAATACAGGTTATTAGTAAGTATATGATTATTGGGTACTGGGACCTTAGGGCCCTAAACCCAAAATTCCGCATGAGGGGTCAATGCTGAAATGATTGCATTCTGCCTTCTGGCTTTGACATTCAGTGATCAGTGCTTGAACTTTTACCGTAAGGGTCCAAGGACCCAAATATTGGGGTCCCAGAAGCGAAACCACAGATAATGGTACTAGCATACTTGGGCCGTTAAGTGAGATTATTTGTGTCCTTGGACGCTGACCTAATCCGCGCCGACTGCTGCCTTGGGCTACAAGTATAGGATCGAAATCTTCTGAATAGCAACGTGAGGGATCAAAGCTGACATCGGACATGTGGAGTCGTGAGTAACCCTAAGGGCCCAAGTACCCAAATATTAGAGTGAGAAGTACCAAAAACTAGTGACTTCCCAGGTATGCAACACGCTGCTGAGCAATTATGGGGTACTAGAATTTTATAATATAGAACCCCCAGAACCTAGGAACTCAACAGTCATACGATTCATCGAAGCTCGTACTTCAACTGCAAACACCCAGCTATCCGAATCACCCCGCTGTACTACTCCCCCCTACGAAGTTCTAAGCCTAAACCCGACACCCTATTTACCTCCTGAATCCAGTCTTAGTAGGCTGAATGTTTAGGGGGTTGTACAGAGGGGGGGGGGGGGTAGATAACCTGTAAAGTTATATGATTGCTGAAGACCATGCCCGCCGCTGAGGAGATGGCTACTACGAGGCTGATGGGACTCAGCAACTAATTGCAACCTGGGTGCTAACCCTACTTACAACTTGCGCAACAAAGTCCTACGCAGCTCCAGGTATAACAGCCCATGTACTTAGCGAGTTTTCCTCTTTACCCTACGGGTTCATACCATTGCATCTGGATCCAAAAGCCATGGAAGATAACCCTTAAGCATGTTATGTTCGGACCCAAAGCCCTAGGGTAAAAAACAACAAAAGCTAGAGGCACAAACGTAAAGTCTTTGATGAACCATGGGATTCGCAAGCCCGAACCCTAAAATGCGTCTCAACACTCTCCGGAGCCTGTCAAAGTAATGGATTAGGTCATTCCCCCTTGCGGTAAGTAGCGTTTAGGGGTTTAGGTTTCGGGGTTTGAGAGCCTAGTAACTCCCGCTACCCAATATGGCAATTGTTGATGTAAGGGGCAATGACTGCTGCGCCCCAACATTCCCTAAGGTTCCCCAGTACGAGCCCCTGTGGACCCACCCGCCCTAACGACATAGTTTAGGAGGACCCTCCACCCTGTAGCGTTGGGGCCGCAATGGTAAATGGATTCGTAATAGAGTGAACGTTTGGTTGAACGGATTACTAATAACGGGTACGGATTTGAGCGAACTTTTCACCGAATTGAGAACCGGAATGATCCCCGGCAATGGAAGGTTAATTGACAGGGCCCGAGATCCCCCCCCAACACACACACACAAGTTTGCCGAAATTTGATTCGGCAACCCGACCCGGACTATTTAGAATCCTCTACTTGTTTTGGGGAGGGGGGGGCTTAATATTACGAACTCGGAATAATAGGACTATAAGAGGACCCTAGTATAATCCTTACTATCACTTATAGTCACTAATACTGGGTGGAAGGTCCACCCAAGCCTAAACCGTAACCCCTAAATACCTAAATCCTAAACCCCCAACTGGGGGTCCACCTAAGACAGTACCCTCTCCTTCGGCCCTTGGACCTTGGCAATCCCCGTTGGCACTTGCCAGACCCTACAAAGCCAAGATATGGACCCTAAACCCTAAACCCTAAACCGCGTTTAGGGTCTAGGTTGGGTACTGCCTCCCTCACTAACAGTTGGATAATACATATAATATGGTTATATATAGCCCTTAATAGGACCCCTAACATAGACTGTTACTGGGTGGGGGCAGTACCCAAGGTTTAGGGTGCAATAATCCTGCTTACAGGCCCGCATCTTTTGGAAACACCCTAAACCCTAAACCCTAAACCTTAAACCCTAAACCTAAACCCTGAACCCTCTTAGAGCCCAGCTCGAGGAATCTGGGATCTATGCTTAAGTTTGCCGGGGTTTGGGGGTTTGGGTTTAGGGTTTACGGCTCCTAGCCCCCCAGTAAGTAGATAGAATGTGGGGGTATATGTAGAGTTTAGGGGTTAGAGTCCTTAAGTAGATAGAATATGGGGTATATGATAGGGGATCTTATTATAATATACCCAAAGCATCCCAAAGCCATATTCTATCTACTTCAGGGGGACTCCTAAGGGTCCAAGGACTCAAATAATCGGCTTTTAGGGCCCAAATACCATTAATACCATAGTACTTGGGCCCTAAAGCCCTATTATTTGGGTCCTTGGACCCTTAGGTGAGTCTAGGGGTTGAGAGTTTAGGGCCCCTAATACACCCTCAACCTGCAACCCTAAACCCTCCCTCCTAGCCTCCTCCCCGCGAGGAGTCCAGGCAACCTGTGCAAACCTGGCTTAGGGTTTAGGGTTTAGGGTTTAGGGTTGCAGTACATTTCTCCAGAGGGTCAAAGTACCCAATAATTAGCTACTGGGTTTCGGGTAGCAGTAATTGTAGTACAGGTTATCAGGTACTTGGATCCTTAGGGTTCTTTCTGAATTTGAAAAGTAGCTTTCGTGTTCTTCTTCAGGTTTCCATGGGGAGTATCCCAGGTATCTAGATGCCACATAGAGCTTACCCTAAGAAGCCGAAGTATGTAATTATCATATGCGAACTAACGGATAATGCGATAAGAGACCCAACTTAAATGATTCTGTTGTATTGGACCCCGTGGGTGAGGAGTTTGGGGACTGTTGCATACCCCTAAACCCTCTTCAACAGAAAACGAATTTCTCGAGGGCCTCTACGGCAGGTCTCTCTGTAGGATGAGGGTTTCGGGTTTAGGGCTTAGGGTTAGCGTTTATAGGGCTTAGGATCCAGAAAGCAAATCCCCCACACAAGGGAACCTGGAAATTACCCAATAATAGTATATGAGGGTTTAGGGTTTCGGGCTTAGGGTAGGGTACTATAATGCGAGGCTCTACTTTCCGGATCCTCTGAGGGGTCTGGGGAGAGCAGCTTTATCTGTCGTTTAGCCAAGTACTAGAATGTTTCCCATACGGAAGAAAAGATCGGATCTAAACCCTAAACCGCGTCATTTGGGGACCATAGCACCCCCAAAATCCAAGACTGTCTACTCGTGAGGGTCCATGACGTTAGTCCTGGGAGGGTAGATGCTCTTTGATTTCTTGGGTTTATATCCCTATTATGGTCATAAAATCCTAACCTGGGTTAGATTGGTAGCTGTAATAGGAAACATAAGTCGTGAGAGACCATCAGATAATTACCCCAAACCCACATAGCTTGCTTCTCCTACCTAGTGCGTAGAAGCGGGTCCATGTTTGATGGCCCTTGCTGTGCTGAGAAACATGCCATGCTTGCCCCTAACCCCTAACCCTAAACTGCAAGGAAGCCCATAACCCAAAACCCAAAACCCTAAAACCCAGGGAAAGATAAGGCACGGCATTTAGCCTAAACAAGCCATTAGCCAAAGACGCTATTTCCACGCCTTGAACGTTTGTTTTTTTTTTGTGCAAACCCTGAACCCTGAACCCTAGGTCCCCCATAATCCCTGATAATGACCTCCACATATAACCTTGGGGCCCCCCTCTGATTCTGAGAAATTCCCCTATGAGCTATAATCTAATCTCCCAGTATCCCCCTTAAGAAACCCTGGTCTAGGGTTTAGGGTCTAAACTCCCAGTATCCCCCCCTAAAAACCCCTGCAATAATTCCCTAGTATACCCCTATATAACCCCCTTCAAGGAGTTTAGACTACAGCTCATATCAAGCAGGCTTTGGTGTCACTGGTTTCGCGAACGATCCCCCTCCCGAATACTAAAACCGTGTGGCCATTCTTGAAAGCGAAGCTCGCCTGAGGGCTTAGAGTTTGGGGTGTAGGGTTTCGGGTATTCCCAAACCCTAGTGGATGGAAGTGGGGTAGTGACCTAGTGTCCAAGACTGGACTCTAAAGCCTAAACCCTGAACCCCAATCCTCGAACCTGAGCCCCAAACCCTAACAAACCGAAACCCTAAACTCCTTAGCCCTAAGCCCTTAGTTCTCATCTCACAGCAGCACAACAATCCTCGCAGTAGAGTTTGCGGTTTAGGGTTTAGGGAACTTCTGGAGTATTAGCAAATAAATTTTCGAAGCCAAATTAATGCAGGCTTGTTCGGGTCCAAATGAGGAATCACAGGCTCTCTAACAGCCCATCCTGCTTGATGGAGGAAATCTTACACTTCCTTGGGTCCTTAAACTACTACCTAGGGTCCATAATCTACTGTAACTCCTGGGACATAGGGAACGTAGGGTGGTGCAGGATTTCATGCGTCAACAGTACGACTCGGGAGCCATTTCTTACGTCCCAAGTGCGTGGGATTTTGGACTTTGAGTGCTTGTGTTGGGTGCTGGAGGCCCCTGGGTTCCCACGGCAAACCCCCTAAACCCTAAACCCTCAAACCCAGGACCCCCCAACCATATAATCCCTATCCTGCCCTCCCCAAAAAAAGCAAAACTCACCTACAAGAGACTGAGAGAATGGACACCTGAAGTCATCCATACATGATCCAAGAATAACCCCTTCCCCTGTTCCCTGCTAAGAACCGAGGACCAACCTCCGCAAAGTTTTCTGGGACCGTGCTGCCTCTCATAGGATGCCATACTGTAGAAGAAGAAATAGAGGTTTCCCAAAATAAGGATACCTTTTTGGGGGTCCCCATAGTAAGGACTGTAGTATTTGGGGGTCTATGTTGGGGCCCACCTACTTTGGTAAATTACCAAATCTTGCACCTCCCCACAGCCCAGAAATCCTAGAAAAATAGTTTGAGGGCTGTAGGTGGTGCAAGATACCCTCCATCAACAGTACGGTACTACCCCCATCCTACACGCCTCAACCCCAATAAGTCCCAGAAATGTCCTAAATTGGACACTACTGGGGCCTTAGGTCTTAGGGTCGGGGCAGTAAATGATCCTATGATCCTTTCATCCCAACTCAAGAAGCAACATCCGAGGCGTGCCTACTGCTGAAGGCGTGGCTGACCTGCGAATGGCTAGGGTCCAGGCTTCAGATTGGGTGAGGCTAAAGGTTTTTTGGTGAGAGTTTATAGGGTTTAGGGCTTCAATCAAAAGAGCGCGCGGAAGGGCAACTCCAGTAGCGTCTCTACCTTTTTTCTGTACGACTATTATGTAGTGGGTGGTTAGGCGCCGCCATTGGTCCTGAAGCCGTACCTGGAGGCTCTCGTGGTTTGTTCCGTCTGCTTATAGGGGCTATGAATTGATATTGGGGATTATTTAAGGATAGCAATGAGACCTAGTAAGTGGGAAGAACCCCCAGGAAAACCCAACACCCCAAACCTACGCCCCAATTATCAATGCTATGGTCTACCCAAAGGCTCCTGGGACTTTTTCTGGGGCTGTCTTGGGGAAGTCTTGGGCTTTGAGGGCTAAGGTTGCGATCACTATAAGGGTCAAAGAGCCTCAGTGTACGTGGCCCCATCTAGCCAAAATATCATACCAAAGGCATGTCGAATAGTAGCTCTGTTGGTTCTTGTCAAATTTTGTCGGGGCCCTAGTAATCCTAAAGCCCAACACCCGTAACTCTGAACTCTAAACCCCACTACTCTCCTTATCCCTACTAACCTACATATCCCTATAGCCGCATTCAAGGACCCTGAATCCTAAACCCAACCGGCCCCCCAAGTAGTCTTCAAGGTTTGACCCCTCAGGTCCTCGAACGCCCAGCAGACCTGCTCTGCTAGTAGAATGAATAGCCTGGAGTGGCAAGGTTTAGGGTTTAAGGTTTAGGGTTTTAGGGTTTTAAGGTATTTGGGGCCTTAGGGTTTTAAGGTTTAGGGCTTTACGCTTTAGAGTTTAAGGTTGTAAGGTATGGGGTGTTGGGGCTTAAGGTTTAGGATTCAGGACAAACTACAGGAGAGGAGTTCAAATGGAGGTAATTGTATACTGCTTGTTGTTCCGTTTTGGTTAACTATGTTTTTGGGTATGTGGTCACAACAAAACAATTACAAACGAACTAAGCATGAGCCCTGAGGCCCCGAGGGTACTTATTAGGTAGAACCCACAAACACTGAAGATCTATCGAGTCATTGGTGCTGGCTGCCATACCTTGCCTTAGAACTAGGTCACTAGGTTCCTGGGCTGTAGGCAAGATGGAGCTATAGAGGGGCTAAGGAAAAGAACGCCAGTTAACTATGTTCTTAACTGGTCTTCTACCGGAACTTCATTAACTTCCTACACTCCCTGAACCTCCTAATCATACAGGACTTATCGTAGGGATTCACCGTTTCTCAAGAACGACTAGGTTTTGAGGTAATACCATGCGGAACACTGGACATTAAGGTTTGCGAGACGGAAAACAGCTCGCAGCTACTCTAGCAGCCGAAACAGTTACCAATGTCTGAGGTCATTCAAACTCCCCCTCACAGTAACTGTCTTAAGGGGGCTGTATGAAGGGACCATTATGATTCCTGTTAAGTCTTGTGTTAACTAAGTAACTGTTATTGTAAAGGGGAAAAACCCAACCAATATCATGTTGAGGTCTCTTGCGCTGCCTTATACCATACTCACACAAGGGATCCAGGACCGCACTATACAGCGCGGATTTAGGGTTTGGGTTCAAGTTAGGGGTTTGGGGATCAAGTTTAGGGTTAGTTCAGGGATGCTCAGGGTTTAGGGAGGGAACTAGGATGGCAAAATTGGTAATGATTCCTACCTGAACCCACCAAAAATATGTAGGAATCCAAGTATACACTCCTATATGAGCTATAGTCTAAACTCCTAACCCCCCCTCAATAAGCCTATAATGCTCCAGTATATGATCCCCTGTATAACCCCTGTTTAGGGAGTTCAGATTATGGCTTGTATAAGCCCCATACCAATACATTTTCCATGTTCTTTTCTCTCTGAATCTCCTCCATCCCGTGGCCCTAAGCACTAAACCACAAAATTTCATAATATTAGTAAAGCCTACGCCCTAAAACCTAAACCTTAAACCCTGAGCCCTAACTCCTAAATCCTAAGCCCAAAGCCTTACTGTAATGTTGGCAATTGTTTGGGCTTCTGGAATCTTCGCCCCCTGCAGTATAACCTGTTAGACTAACGGGGCTTCACTGTGGAGAGTGACAATGTTCCAGGATCAGGCTTCATGCCTTACGACACACGCAGTGCACGGCCCGAAAAATCACCGACAATGGAGAAACAAGCCGGAAGATAATGTGCACAGAAAATCGAACCTGATTTCCTAAGGGGCTTGCATGGCTTATGGAAAGTGGACGCCTTTTTCACTACCAATATCATTTAGATCTGTTTGAGGTACCCTATACTATTATATACGGAATTTAGACCATGTTATTTACAAGTCGGGGTTCTACAATGCCGGGCTCTGCGTAAGCCGAAGGACGTTCACCGTTTACCCACAGGATTCGGCGGTTACACCCTGAAACTCATGAGCACGCACTGATTTGGATACTAAGACGGAATCATAGGGTCCAACAGCCCCTCCTGGTATTATACCCTCAGGGTCCAAAAACCACATACTAGGGTTCTAGGTACCAAAAGCTCTCAGATTTGGGTATTTGGAGCCTGCAGCCATCATGTTTGATTGTTTCTGTTGATGCTAAACAATCCTGCATGACTTTAGTATATGATAGCACAGCAGTTCCCGAGGCCTAGGTTGCTTAGGTTCGCGCAGGATTTTAAGTATCCACCTTTTTTTGGGCCCTATACGGTTTAGGGTGTAGGTGTATTTGAACTTGAAAGCGAAAAAAAATGAACTCAGCTGTCAAAAAAGCGGGGGTATTCACGTTAAAGAATGTGATGAACCTTCCTCCGAAGACTACATATAAGTCCTCAATTGGTGTGTGGGTCTTTTGAAGCATGGACATTGTGAGCTTTGGAAATTGTGATGGAGTTGTGGTGTAACCCGCAAAGGTACTTTCTGTTCAAGCGCGCTCGAATGGTGAATCTGGTCAGCAGGGAGGTAAGAACACCTCGTGACCCGCCCCCTCACCCTGAAATTCGTATTTTTGGCTCATGGACGTAACTTAAAATCCTTATTACTGCAGGGACCCTAAACCGCCACCAAAAAACCCCGTAACTTCCGCAAATCCCTAAATGCAGCTGGGGCGACGTCTTCGCCCCGCGCATGAGGGGCGGCAGAAGCACGTCTTAGCCCAGTGCCATAGGGCTGAGACAGGGGGGTTTTCCCTTCACTCGCTTGAGCCAGCAACCAGGGAAATTGAGGGCTAATTGAGAAGTACGAGGAAAATAGCCTGGAAACTGTTACTTAGGGCTTAGGGTCTACGGAATAGTGAAGAATAGAATGGAAAACATGGTATGGAAACAGGGGTTTAAAGGATACACACACATGTATGTATGTATGTATGTATGTATGTCACCCTGGGTGGGCAGCATTGTTCATCGGTTTAGGGCTGAGGGTTTCCTACACCCTGAACCGTAAACCCCTAAACCCTAAAAATGCATAAGAGCCTTTGTGCAAGCAGCAACTTCAACAAGTCGTGCCGGCAAGACATCCGCGCAAAGCAGCTGGGCCTTGTGTCCAACTCTAAGCCCTAAACCCAAAAGATTGAGCCCTACACCCTTAACCCTTCGGGTCTATAGTTGCTCACAGAAATGGTGCGATTGCAGCCGAAAGAGCCCGGACCTTGTTTGAGGCTCTCTTGTCTTAATTAGTAAGCCGACTTAGTAATAATAGGGGTCGTGGGACTCGCATAGCCCAAGGGTCCAAGTGCCAAATAATTAGATACTTGGAATTTTAAGTATAGTAATTGCAGTACATGATTTGGGTAAGTATATCATGATTATGAAGTATTGGACCTTAAGGATATCGAGGATGGCATGCAGACTTACAACATCCATAGAGCCTCCAAGTCAACCACACACCAACTGAGAATTCCGCTATCCGCCCCACTGGCATGATGCAGGGCTCATACGAATCAGATAAACCCATACACGCAAACACCAGCCAGCATCCTGAAATGATGTGGGAATTTCCATGCATGGGTCCCTACATTGGGACAGCCCCCCAATGAAGGTACAACTCCCACATGAGCCAGAGTCTACGCTCCTTAAAAGGGGTCGTAAAGGGGATGATCTAGGGCAGTATTATCATAGGGCTTATAGAGGAAATACCCGGAGTTGAGACAAAAGCTCATATAGCACCTAAGTACCATCTAAGTAGGTCTACAGCTACCCGACTGATCAAATGCAGTTCCTTACCAGTATCCCTAAAAATCCCTGTTAGTACCTTAACAAGGGTAGCTGAAGGGCCCTCTAAGGTCTAATAGCCCATCCTGGTACTGGGTGGCGTTTCATCGGTGCTTGTAGATGTTACTTACCCTAAGCCCTAAACCTTAAACCTTGCCATCTTTCCACGATAGGCGCCCGCACGTCCACATGCTGTTTGAACTTTCCGGCTCCCTTGACTTAGTAAGTCTACTCAACAGGGGTCATGGGCCGAATATTTAGGGTTTGGGGTTTAGGGTTTAGGGGTTGATGAGAATAAGTGCAAAGGCCTAGAGCGAAACGCCATCTGGACAATCGGTGTCTTGACGGGCTCCACCCTGCTACATGTTTAGGATTTCGGTTTAGAGGCCGCATGCTGCCCTCAACCCTACACATGGCTAAACCCAGCACCCACAAGCCTACATTCAAAACCCACCACACCTTCAACCCCACACTCCAAACACCAAACCCTAGACATTAAACAACCCTAGTATACTGGAATACCATATTTTATGACTTATGAGCAACGTAGGGTCAAGCACCCACAAGTAACCTGGTAGGGCTTACCTACATAAGAGGGCTATAGCCCCAGTTATAAAGGCCAGTTACAAAGTCCCATGAACCTCCAAGTACTGGAAACAAACACCATTTTCTTTTCCCTTGACCCTCCATGGTCCCCTATTAACCCCTATATAACCCTAAACCCTAAACCCTAAGCCCTAAACCCTAAACCCTAAACCCTAAACCCTAAGCCCTAAACCCTAAACCCTAAACCCTAACCCCTATTTAAACCCATATAAACCCCATTAACCCCTATAGGGCTCCTGAGCCTCGTGCCTACACGGGCGGCGCCCAGCAGCGCGGCGGGTGCCATGGGTTTCACAGTGGAGGGTTGATGGGCTTAGTGCGGTTTAGGGTTTAGGGGCTTAGGGTTTAGGGTTTAAGGTTTAGGGGTTTAGGGTTTAATTAGGGGCTTATATATCCATACTTGTCTTCAACATGTTTAGAAAACGTATATTTGGCTGCTTATGTTTTGAAGGTCGGTGTTAGGGTCTGGGGTTTATGGTCTAGGGTTGAGGGTTTTGTGGCTATCTACCAGGGGCTTTCTAAAGCCTCAAGATTAAGAGGTGTAGGAGTGTTACTGCCCCCACCCTCTAACACTCTGTATCAGGGGTCCTATTAAGGGCTGTGTACAACAATATTATACACACTGTTGATGGAGGAAATCTTGCACCACCTTAAGTCCCTAAAGTCCTGGGAATTACAGTAATGTAGGACCCCTAGGTGGTGCAAGATCCATCAACAGAAGCCCTAAACCCTAAACCCTATAACTGTATTCTACATATTATCCGACTGTTGCAGAGGCGGAGAAGTACCCAAATCATGTCCATCAACCCTAGGGTGACAGGTTGGGGGCTTAGGGCCTATAGGGTTTAAGGTAGGGTTTACCCTAAACCTAAACCCTGAGCCCTGAAGCTTAGGGTTTGGGGCTTAGGCTTCAGGCTTGAAGCTTTTTTTCTGAGTCTACACTAGACAGAGAGCAACGCAAGTTGAGTGTTCTATGTTTATAGTCCCCCTTAAGTAGATAGAATATGGGGTATATGGGGATCTTATTCTAATATACCCGAAGCGATATTCTATCTACTTAAGGGGGACTATAGTTGACGCACTGTCTCTGGGCTTCCAGTCGTAGGCTGCGCGACAAAACAGGGCTTACACTTCGCATTACCATGTTCCTGGCTATGTACTCAGTACTGATCGTCAAGATGATGCCTGACGCTACTGGACCCCGCACTGCAATGCCCTAAACCCTAAACCCCAAAGAGTAAACGTCCCCGAAAAAGCTCCAAATAAGCCTCACCATCAGCCTCACGACTAGAGCCTAAACCCTAAACCCTGTCTTGGGGTGAAAGGCCCTAAGGGTCCAAGTACCCAATAATCATATACTTACCCAAAACCTGTACTATAATTCCTAGTACCAAAATCCCAAGTACCCAAATATTGTGGACATGGACCCTTAGGGAGGGTTTAGGGTTTAGGGTTTGAGCTCAAAGCTGTCTTTGGACGTGCGGGCATCACCTTGGCTTTCTAGCGATGAGCAGCCGAAGTGGCAAGTACTGAAGCACACGGTTTACGGCTTAGGGTTTAGGCTTAGGGTTAAAATAGTCCAGCATGACCAATATCTGAAAGCTGTTTGGGGATGCGGAAATTAGCTGCACTTTTTGGGCTCCCTTTAAAGAGGAAAAACAGCATTTAGGGTGCGGCATCGGTATCTGAGGCTTGGTGACGCAGAAATCAGTTGAGAAATTCCCAAAGAAGGGGCTCTCCTCATATGTACAAAAGTCTAACCTCCTTAAAGGGCATTATGTAGGGATGATATAGGGGATTGTTATAGGGGTTATTTAGAGGGATACTAGGAGTTCAGTCTATTGTACATATACCCAGATAATAACATGGGCATTTACGAGATCAAGAATGTAAAAGATGAGAGTATGCAAAATGAAAGTAATTGTGGTCCGAATAGTGTTCTGAAAGTGTTCCGGAAAAGCCTGGGGCAAAGCGTTCCAAATCTGACCTCAAGAGTTCAGTGCTCTGAAAAAGCCCTGGGCATGCATTCCATTATCAGCCTTCGCTACAGGTATACCAGACATCACATACTCAAAATGGTGGATAATGCACACTGCGTTTTCCCTAGCCTAAACCCTAAACCCTATATCTTGAGCAGCTTTTTCCTGGAGGCCTAAACCCTAAACCCTACACCCTAAACTTTAAACCAACACAAAGGACT
Organism: Symbiodinium pilosum; assembly: GCA_905231905.1. NCBI lineage: Eukaryota > Dinophyceae > Suessiales > Symbiodiniaceae > Symbiodinium > Symbiodinium pilosum. The sequence continues at coordinate 62,133 of CAJNIZ010037369.1, forward strand.
CCCAGGAACTCTCACGATTCACAATGAAGCAACCAACCAATCCCTAAGGGTTCAAGTACCTGATAATGATGTATTATTCAAAGCCCGGACTATAATTACTATGACCCCAGATCCCAAGTACCTACTTATTGTGTACCTGGACCCTTACCCCAAACCTTAAATATCCCTATATACCCTAAACTCTAAACCCTATATCTCTCGAAGAAGAGACCTAATTATGGGGTACCTGGACCCAGGGAATACTAGATTCTTCTTGCAATGCCCAAGAGCCGGGGGCGGGAAGGATCCTGCTGTTGCTGAATCTTGCTCTGAGGGTCCAAGGACCCAAATACAGAGGCTTTAGGCCCCTAATACCATTAACACTATAGTTTTTGGGCCCTAACACCCGGTCCTTGGACCCTTCGGGTTGGGGACCAGAATGAAATATCCCAACTTCAGAAAACTACTCCAGACTAAAACACCTCAACCCCAAACCCCAACCCCCCAAACCTAAAAGAACAGTGTTCTACATACTCTTGGGGTTCAGGTACGCCGTGCAAAATACTGCTGACTTCAGGTTGTGCCGTGCCTGATGCTCCAATTTGGAATCCGCATCTTCCTTGCTGTAGGCATGGGGCCCGTCTTAAAATTGTCTACCTACAGGTTCGTGGGACTTAGTAACGATTTATGCTTGCACTTATGTAACCTACCCCAATTCAAAGGAGTTATCACCGCAGTTCTGAGGAGTTACTTTATACCATGAACCTCTAAGTAGGCCAATTCAGGGCCTAGTGGAATCCCCAAGGGCCTAGAAGATCATGCTTCGCAACACCACAGAAACTTTTCTGATAAGGGACCAGGGCTTTCGCTGTAGTGTTTAGGGCTGAACCCTAGGCCGTAAATCCCTAAACCCCTAAACCCTAAATCCCTAAATCCCTAAACCCTAAACCCTAAATCCCTAAACCCTAAATCCTAAATCCCTAAACCCTAAACCCCTAAACCCCTAAACCCTACTCCTCTGAGGCCT
>CAJNIZ010037380.1:0-23839 GCA_905231905.1 Symbiodinium pilosum
TTGCTATAATAAGGATTATAGTATTTTCCATCCATATTTGGGCCCCTGTATCTGCCCTAAACCCTCAAAACCCTAAACCCCAAACCCTAAAAACCCAGAACCCTAAACCCTAAACCCTAAAAAACCCAAACCAGACCGCTAAACCCTAAAAACCCTAAACCCTAAACGTCACTGTATAATGGGATCATAGACCTCCCAGTAACTGTCCTTAAAGGCGTCTTATTAAAGGGGTTCTTCGAGGGGTTCTTATAACTCCTATAACCCATTGTGGGTACAGTTACCGTAAGGGGGAATGACCCAAACTATATAACAGGATCATAGCCCTCCCAAGAGGCTAAAGTGACCTTCCGCCGAGTACAGGCAAGCTGGACGGGTCCCGCGACCCACGCCACAGCAGCCTCACACGGTCTAGCGTTTAGGGTTTAGGATTTAAGGCGCCCTAAACCCTAAACCCTAAAGTACGCCCTAAATTCTAAACCCTAAGAAAACGGAGGACTAGATCTGCTTATTAGCTCCATGTAATGAATAGTTAACCCGTTCCTTCAACCCATACTAGCGACCAGTAACTAAACGCGGTTAAGGATTCAGTTTAGGGTTTAGGGTTTAGGGTTGACTGAATTGGTTTCTTGCCGAAGTCAGTTGGTCTTGTTCCAACGTTTACACTTGGAACCTTCCAATGTGATACCTTACACCTTAAACCTCGTCTTGTTGATAATCTTCGTGAATAGTTTTGGGTCTTTCCTAGTAAACTCTGCACGCCAACCCTAAACCCTAAACCCTCAACTCCCAGACTTTCGGGTGAGCCCAACTCTGCAGGGACTTACTAAGTCAAAAGGGCTTCCATGGAGAATCCCAAGCCCTAAATCCTTTACATCTCTACTTGGAGGCTAGGTTTAGGGTTTGGGTCAGGGATCTTAGTAAGTAGGTCAATAACTAGGATAACTAGGGTTACTATATGGACTATAGGGATTATTGACCTGCTTACGAAGTCTCATTGACCCTCTAAGTATCTACTCCTATTTGGTGACAGTACGTAGACTTACTTAGATAGGGAGATACCCCAACCGCCAAAGTCACCCATTATATCCATACGATAGTTATCGGGTCGCTGCTATGGGCTCGGGGGAACTAAGATCCCCGATTTAAAAGCCTCCGGGTTTAGGGTTTAGGTTTCAGGGTTTGGGGTTTAGGATTTGGGGGTTCAGGGTTTAGGGTTTAGGGGTTCAGGGTTTAGGGTTTTAGGGTTTAGGGTTAAGGGTTTAGGATGTGGGGTTGAGGGTTTAGGATTCAAGGTTCATGGTTTCGGGTTTCAGAGGTTGCGAATGTCTTCTCAAGCGAGGCTGTTGTCAGCTCACCTCAAGGCTCGTCCCAACAAAACATGTTCCAGGCCTTAATCTTTAGGGATTAGGGTTTAGGAATTAGGGTTTAGGATTTAGGGTTTAAGGTTTAGGGTTTAGGGTCCCAATGTTGAGCTACTGCCGCCACTGCTGCTAACCGCTACTACTGCTACAGCTACGTTTAGGCGCAATTTAGGGGTTCAGGGTTTAGGGGTTTAGGGTTTAGGGTTGAAGGTTTAGGTTATTGTGCATCCTAGTACGACGTGACTATGTGAGAAGGGGCAAAACAGCAGAACCCCAACCGAGGGTAGCTAGTCAGTAGATGCCTGAGGGAAGACATTTTTTACACCACTCGGGCTAGCCTAGTTATTGTTTACCACTGAGCTTACAACGCTTTGTATGAAAGCTGGAGAACGAAGCCAATGATAATACTTCCTATTCATTGCCGACAGCATCTTAGTCTGTGCAGCGCCACTTTTTCGTCCAGCATGCATGCAGAACATCTAAGGTTCTAAACCCTAAGCCCTAAACCCTAAATCCTAAACCGAGAGCAATAGATGCAGTAGCGCTTGGGGATGAGTCGAGGGTATGCGCATGTCGAGATTGCTTGGGTGCGTTGGCCCAGTTAGACGCGTGCAAAAAAAGTAGAGGGATGGATCCCAGTAGGGTTTAGGGTTTGAATTTTGTTCTTGAGTTCCCAAAGTATGGATTACAGTTCAAGGTCTTGGTACTAAACTTCAGGCTTTCGGACTTGGGATTAAGGCTTAACGTTGAGGTGCATCGAAAAAAACAGACTTTGCTCAAAAAGATCCAGTTTGCTTCAAAACTTTGAAGCTCAGAGGCGGGTGAAAGGTCTTAGGGGTTTTCATGAGTATCATCCTTCAGGTTCTGATTGTTATTGTTGTGATTATGAGTACTGCTCTAAACACGTAACCCGTAAGCCACAACTCAGAAGGAGAGCGGTAGAGAGAAGGCATTCGAGGGTATCGGAAAACTCTGGACTTGGGCCGATTCCCAACAACGCCTTAGATGTTTTCTACAGCGAAGGGGGCCCTTGGTACGCGTGGTTGGCCCAAGTGCCGGGTGCCTCATTTTTCGTTGATCGTTGATGGTGCTGTTGTCGTTCTTCTTCTGTCTTGTTGTTTCTGTTGTCGTTCTTCTTCTCTCTTGTTGTTTGTTCGTCTGGTTCTTTGCACCGCCTCTATGTTGGGGCGCGTCTGTTGAAATGATGCCTCAGCTTTCTACAAAGACTCAAGACGATAGCTCCCCAGATTATTGGGTTGCTGTTGAGGAACTTAATTTAAGTTACCATAATGGGTATATATAGTAAATAATAGGGTTTCCCCAATATAGTAACTTAATTTAAGGTCCTTAACAGCAACCCAGATTATTCAGACGGTTCACCAAGCCGGGTAGGAGTCGCATTGGGCTCCTGAAGGGGGAGGTAGCCAGCCAATGCTGACGGAAGGGCTCCAGGGTTGAGACTTTCTGGTTTAAAGAAGTTTAAGCTCTAAACCCTAACCCCCGTCCTCTTAGGGAAGGGCCATGAGCTTGTAGTTCCCCTTAAGTCGGTAGAATATGAGATATGTGGGGATCTTATTACAAACATACGCAAAGCCATATTCTATCTATACTTAAAGGGACTATAAATCCTATATACTTTGTGGCTCTGAACTTGACAAAGTTTGTAGGATTGTTCGAGCTGTAAGGTTTAGGGCTTCTAGGATTCGGGTTGAGGAACATGGCGTGCAGTCCTTGTTTAAAGCGTTGCTCGTGTGATGCACACCCTTTTCCACCTTGTACTTGCTTTGGTTTTTCCACGCGAGCGTCCGCGTACACACACTGATGGCTTCAAGATCCTCATGAACCAGAATGACTCCCAAAGCATCCATGACGAGAAAAAACGCCCTAATAATATGCGAGTTTTCATATTATTTTCGTCCATGTATTTGGTATGCCAGTACTACTATGATACCCTATATAATCCCTGTATAATCCGTGGATGATCCTAATCCGTGGATGATCCCTATATCCCTGGGAGTAAGATTTTTGCCGCAGCTTAGGGCTCAATGAACAACATGTCTATTTGTTTGATAACATGTCTCTTGTTAGCCTTTTCGACTTTTAGGGTTTTAGGGTTTAGGGGGCTCGGGGTAGTGAATCTTCATGTCAGCTTGAGAAGATGCCTCAGCAGACTCTTGGACCTCACTTCAGCTCTTCAGTGCTCCTTCGAGATATGACGCAACGCGCATCATTGGCTGTTTGAGGTCTCATGAGGCTTCTGAGATGTTAGTTACCATCTGTTTAGGGTCTAGAGTCTAGGGTTTAGGATCTAGGGTGTAAGGTTTAGGAGGTCCTTCCTCGGGTGCCGCACATAAGGGCTTCTCCCAGCGCTGACGCCTGTCATGCCCTTTGATAGCATCCTCGCCAACTTCGCTGACATTCTCTCAGGCGCCCTTATCGATGCTGTAGACTAGGAGCTTACAAGGGGCTTCATAGGGCTGACTGTGTAGGGGAGATTTACAGGTCCATGGATACATTAGGTTCCAGGGAGTAGTGTATGGGGGGCTTGGCGTTCAGCCCTAAACCCTAACCCTAGTTTCATTCTTCAAGGGCTCAATTGCAGGTTGAGAGTTCGGGGTGGTTTAGGGTTGAGGGTTGCAGGTGAGTGTTGCGGGCTTTATGGCTTGGGAATTCCAGATTTGGGTAGCATGTTTCGGGTTTGGGTCCGGGTTGAGATTGCAGGCCTTTTGGTAAACCCTAAACCCTAAACCCCGAGTTTGGTCTTCAAGTTTGCAGGCTCAGGGTTTGATGTGGCTTTCGGAGGCTTCTTGGCTCACTCGACTGGTTTGTGAGGAATGGGAGGGAAAGAAATGGGAGCAACCCATGATTTTCCTATACATCGCCAATGGAGTCTTACGTGTTTTTTTAGGATTTATTTATTTCGGGGCAAGGGTTTTGGGTTTAGGGTTTGAGGCTTTGGGGAGGGCAAAGCGGAAGGGATCTCGACAGTAGCCCCCTATGATTATTTTCTAACATGGTCCCTATAAGCAGCTGCTTTATTTAGGTGGTTGTCAAAATTATGGTCCCTTTTTGGGTACCCTAAATATTAGGTGCCGTATTATAATAGGGATCCAAAAAGGGACCATAATTTTGACAACCACCCATATACCTTACGAAGCACCAAACTAGCATGTGGCCTGTATGGGCCCTTTTAAGAAGGAATGGTTGTCCTTGTGCGGCCCTGTTTGCGGCCCATCTTAGTCTGAGATGTCTGTTACAGAGTAGTTTGCTTGGAAGCCAAAACCATGATCCCCTAAACTGGGTTCTTGTTGAATGACATTATACATGTTCATGTGTACCTGAGCCCAATATAGATTAAAAATGGTCATTTTAATAGTATTTCAACAAGAACCCCCTAAAACGTGGTATCCCAAAGCCAAGGCGAGAGTTGAATGTCTATACTCTGTTTGCAACACTTTGTAGGACTTAGGGTATGGATTAGGGCTTAACAACCCCACCCTAAAGCCTCAACCCTAAGCCAAAACATGCTCAACCCTGAAATGTAGGGTTTAGGTTTTTTTTGGGGGGTGTTGTTTCCAATTTGGTTGGTACTAGAATCCTTATTGTAGGTACCCCCAGTTAGGGGTCCCCCGGATTTTTGGAACACTCCTATCAAGCGTAGTTTCTATGAGCCGTTTGGGTGTTACCAAACCACGGTTTTTCCTAACTACAAGCTGCAAACACACACGAGGGTTTTGGTAACCCGAATCCTTTGAATTTAGGAACTCCAAAAGCCCAACCTAAACCCTAAACCCTAAACCCAATATAACCCACGCTGAACCTAAACCCTAAATCCTAAACCCTAAACTCTAAACGCTGAGTGTGGGGATTCGGTGGAAACGCCTGGGCTCAGCGTGCTGCTGTAGCCTCTAAACCCTAAACCCTAAACCGTGTGAGGCCTTGAGGCTACTTTCCGAGATTAATCCCCTAAGGGTCCAAAGACCCAAATAATAGGGGTCCCTTTAAAGGGGTTAAAGGGGGATATATATGGATATATGGGGACTATATAAGGGTATATAGGACCCAAATAATAGGGCTTTAGGGCCCAAATACTAGAATATCAATGATATTTGGGCCCTAAAACCCTACTATTCGGGTCCTTGGACCCTTCGGGAATCGACATACTTGTCGTGAACTCCTCCAGAAGCCTTCCTGTGCGTCCCTGAATTAACACACGTGCGGAGGTGACGCTGAAGCCCATGGCCATATTGTGGCGGGCCATGGTGCAGACGCCCACGAAGGCCGGGGGAAGGGTGTGTCGTGGAGCCGCACTGGGATGTCAAGTATTTGAAGAATCAAATTTTCATAGCGCAAGTATACATAACGATGGATGTTTAGTTCCTTGACGATCTTCCAAATTCGGGTGAGGGGCTTTTGGCGGACTGCAGATGTGCTCGGCAATTTCTGATACTGCCTACTTTGTCACCTTGCTGATGGTTAGTAGGAGCTTTTTTCGTCTGAGTGCCACGTGAGGCACCAATAGGTTTATGCTCTGGAATATCCTAGTTCAACGAAAAGCTCCCTGGGCATCCAAGTCTCCAAGTCCATAAACAATACTTACCAAACCCTAAACCCTAGACCCTAAACCCCTTAACAGTTGGATGTCCATAGGGGCTGAGTTAGCAAGGCGTAGGGCTACTAGTGTATGGCTTGGGGCTGGGGCGAGAAGCACGAAGGTGCAGCCACTTCAAGCTGATGAGCACTTGACGGAAGGCATGAGACTAGTCCCACATATATATATATACATATACATATGTACATACTGATGTTCATATACTCATACACGTGCATATATATATATATATATGTGGATGCTGGAAGCATGCTGTATTGTTTCGGATGTTTCGGCTCCTTCTACAGGGTACAGAATCTCTGCACAACACATGTGTTCCATAAGCTGCTCCTATGTTATGAATAACCAGAACATGAAAGCCTAGGCCCCCAAAACCCCAAACCCCCAACCCCTAACCTTAAACCGAGGACCCTTAACTCCAAAAGCCCGAACCCCCCCAAACCGAAGCAAAGTCCAGTGCCATTTCAGGTTGGACAGATGCTGGGTCGAGCTTCCTCATGCTGCCCACACGAGGTAGCAGGGATTTGTTGGTCTTTAGGGTTTTTAGGGTTTTTAAGGTTTTTAAGGTTTAGTGTTTTAGGGTTTTTAGGGTTTAGGTGTTTAGGGGTTTACGATTTAGGTGTTTAGGGTTTAGGGTTTTAGGGCTTAGGGCTTAGGGTTTAGGGTTTGAGGTTTAGGATGACTGAGGGTTTAGGGCTTGAGGTTTGGATTTAGGGTTGGAGGCTTGGTCTGCCATAGAGCAGCACGAAAGACACTCCGTGAAACGCTTGGCGTGGCTGGCCTGGCGCGAAGGGATCCGTCCCTGGGCAGCGTGTCTCAAGGAAGCTGATCAGCGTGCGGGCCAGCAGCGCGAGCCTGCCCGTGGAGCCAGGCCTAAGAGCCAGATGGTCCGTCGCAGCCGAACCCGCTGCGGCGGTTCCATGCAGCGCCGCAGTCCCACCAGGCGCCGCTCTTCCACGAGGGGCAGAAGCCGTTCGATGTCCGGAACTCGAAGGCGTGAGAGATCGGAGGCGGCAGGATCAAGTGGAGTGCGGCGTCGAGGCAGCTCGCGCGAGCCGAGCCCGGAAGGATTGCAGGGCGCACTTTTGGCTGCTTTCTTTCAAACAACACAAGAGTTTTTGCGGCACAGACGTTGAGAGGCGCAGTTCAGACCAGAAGTCGCTCTTGGTTTTTGCAGGTCGCATGTCATTCAGATTGCATTGTCTGCGTCCACACGTCCTAGGTGTAGCAAGTACAGCAGACGACTTGGGGGTGGACTTGCGGCCTACGATTTAGGACGACTTGGGGTTTGGGGTCTGAGGTCTAGGATTTAGGGTTTCAGGGTTTAGGATTCAGAGTTTATGTTAGGCATCCCGGCCGCAAGTCATTAAGCCCCTCGTCTCCGAACAACGATGACTACTCTGAATATAATACAGTAGGACTGGCTCGTTTTGGTTGGCCCGTGGGAGTTTTTGATATGGTAGTTTCCCAAATAGGGGGACCCCAATATAGACCTCAAAATCCTCTAATCCTCACTATAAGGACCCCCGCATGGTTCCCTTAATTTTGGGAAACTCCCATATGAGGCTGGAGGTGAGGAATAGGGCTCGGAATCCCCGGGCTTGCGAGTCCTACGACTGTACTATGCATTCAAGCCTTGCGTTCCTAGGTGCTCTAGGGTCTAGGATGGGACCTAGCAAACGTCCAGGGAAGTAGGAGGGCTTAGGAGAGGTGACTAGAGATCTATGTGTCATAATCTCAGACATATCGAAGTGTGCAACCACACCAGACATCAAAACCATACTTCCAGGAGTTGGACCAGGAATCAAGTCGGTTGGTTTGGGGTTCCGGGTTGCGGCTCGTGGGGCTTGTGCTCAAAGCAGGCAGGAATGCTGGAAACCGTTGAAAAGACGACAGCTTGAGGCACATAATTGTCCAAACTCTACCCAGACCTTAACGCTTCCATCCCTAAACTCCAACCACTTAACCTTAGCCCTGAACCCTGAGCCCTTAAACCCTAAGTGTATGGGTGCTACAACTCATCCCTTCTACGGCAAAAGCTTTCGGGGATGTCGCTACCTCTTTGCAAGGCCAGAAGAAAAATGTCCTAACCCTGATACGTTGTGGCAATGACTCCAGGGAGCCTTCTGCAGTCAAGAAGACGCAAGTTAGTGTTCTGTTGAAATCCAAAAAAGCTTGGACCCTGAGACGCACACCTTCAACCTCAAAAAATCAGAGTGGATGGCTTGCTACCTACCCATAGGATAACATGGAATCCTCCAGAAAAATCTGCATACTCCACTTCCTCTCACTATAGGCCTGATGGAGCTTCATGCCAGTTCCAGAGTTTGCGGTGTTGGGCTTTCGGGCCTTAAGCCCTACATTCTAAACTTGCAGCCCCTAACCTAAGCCCCCAACTCTAAGCCGTAAGCCGAGACCCCCGCAAAGTATTGAACCCTAAGCCTTACCTGTAACCCAAGGTACCTAGAGCTCCATAGGAACCACCCCCCATATGTAACAGGTAAAGCTTCCCCGGAAGATCCCCCGGTCAGCGCAGTGAGATCTGCCCTTAACCCTAAACCTATGGTGGGTACTGAAAATCCTGCATGATCCTACCCTAAGTGGGGATTTCCTAAATTAAGGTCTACCTTTCTGGGGGTCCCTAAAACAAGGATTTTAGCATTTTGGGGTCTATACTGGGGTCCCCCATTTAAGGAAACTACCAAGTACATTACATATTGGGATTTTGGTACCATTATATCAAGGTCATGCGGGATTCTTAGTATCAACAGAATGAGACGGCAATTGGAAGATCCCCGAGTCAGGCACAGTGAGATCTGCAAGCGCAGCGTGCGGGCCTTGGTATAGATCTCTATGCGGCGTGCAAGGCCTGACTTTTTTTTGAGTTTCTTGGTGGTCCCAGGCAAGCGGCATGTCGGGCCATGTCTTAACTAGCCTTAAGAACGATGGCGTTGGTTTTGTAGGCAGGCTCAGTGCTATAATTTTGCGCGTACCTGCTTTCAAGGTTCAGGTACCGATAACGGATAGCTAGGTTTGGGGTTCAGGGTTTGTGGGCTAAAAGTTAAGGTCTGCTGGGTAACCTAATATGAGGCCAATTCGTGTGAATATCAGGGCTATAGGCACAGTTGTATTAGCTACCAGGCTCCATGACCCCTATGTAAACCCCAGAACCACATGTCAACTTATTTCCAGTGACCTTCCTCATAAGCCCCGAGGCCTCTTCTTCTACTACTGCATAGATTTGCTATGTCAAGGGAACCTCAAGTCGGTCTAGGATTTCTGGTCACGACCCCAGGATCTCACAGCAATCATATGAACCTGCGCTGACCGTATCCATGCCCAAGTATGAATGGCACGGGCCAGAGGCTGCCAAAAAAGAATCAGATTTGGGGCTTAGGATTCACGGCTATATAGTGTCACAAGGTTACATGGTTTGGATTCAGGGTCTACAGGCTGACCCTGGACCCTGAACCCCAAATCTTAGTTCGAGGTTGCAGGGTTATAGCGTCCGGGACTATGATTCCCGTGTGGGTGAAGGACAATCCGCCGGGCTTTGGCCAAAGTGTCCAACATAGGGTTTATGGTTTAGGTAAACCCTAGAAGCCCACTGGCCCACAACCCCAAACCCTAAACCTCAAACCATAATTCTTTAGAATCCTCACCACCAAATTCAATCCGCCTCACGCTAACCGTCCTTAAAGGCCTTGTTAATTTTGATGCATTTTTGAATGAAGGGGCTGTTATGGCTCCTATGTATTACCTTTTCTGATAGTTAATGCTGCAAGTATAGTCCCCCTTATGTAGATAGAGTATGGGGTATATGAGGATCTTCTTATAATATACCCAATGCCATATTCTATCTACTTAAGGGGGGCTATAGGGGAATGATTTATTCAGAGTCCTACGAAGCTGCGTAACTCTTTAAGCTCCCTCAGCATTTGGTAGTTGTTCGGACAACCTGCCCCGAAAAGAGAAATAAGATGGGTTCCCGTTCGGTTAGGACCTGCATTTGAACAACCTGTTAGAATGACTCCCCATTTCCTGAAGGAAACTTAGGGGGTGCCATGCAGGGTCTAGGGTCTGGGGTTAAGGGCTTAGAGTTTAGGTTTTGGGGCTTAGATTGTGGGGTTTAGGCTTAGGGTTTAGGGTTTAGGGTTTAGGGCATAAGCATCCTAAGTCTCCCTTAAGCTTGTAAGCCCTCTGAACTCCACAGCTCTACGCTGTTTTCTGCCTGGGAGCTTCATATCTTCGACCTGAACCGCCCACCCCTCCAAAGTCGTTGAAATAATGGCCCAAAACCAGCACAATCAGTAAACAACTCAGTCAATGATTAACACTTATTTTGCATACTTCGAAGGGTAAACCCTGGAAGCCCTTGATCCGAGGTCATTCTTCGAACTGAAGCCCTGAACCCCAAACCCAAACCCCAAGCTTTTCATCCGAGCCGTTCTTCGAACTGCAGCCCTGAACCCTAAACCCTGAACCAAACCCCAAACCCAAACCCCAAACCCTAAACACCAAATCCCCAACCCTAAACCCCAAACCCTTGAAGCCTTTGATCTATCCCAGGTCTTTCTTCGAACTGAAGCTTCCCAGACACTATGCCAAAAGACTGGCCACGAAGGCGGTTGACAAGGCGAGGTGTCAGCAGAGTTTAGGGGTGAGAGGGCTTTGCAAACCCTATATGTATATATATATATATATGCCCTAAACACATAAAAAGGCGTTCATAGAATTTATGGTCCTGCCTACACCCTAGGCCCTACACCCATACCCCAAAACCTCACATTCAGGGCCAGGTGATCTTCAGGTTAGGAAAGTAGAGCCTTTGGGCCGGAGGGGAACCATGAGGGCGAGAAACTGGTCTTAACCCCAAGACCCAAAGTCTTAGGGTTTTGGGTTCTTGTTTTAGGGTTCAGGGTTTAGGGTTTAGGCTTTAGGGATTGATAGGGTTTACATAATAGGAACCAATAGGGGATCAATATTTTAGGCTAGCCCTTATGAGTAGGCCCCAAGACATGCGTGACCAATATCCCAAAGCCTGGATCTTCAATCAAGTGACAAAATCCTGCGCATCTCTTCCGCACTGCTCGGGGAATTTGGCAACGGGATGTACAAGGGTTGGGCTATGGAGGCTACCGTTGGGGATTTTATACAGTCGGTACAGTACTACAGGGATCCATACCTCGATACCCTAGTCACCAGTACTTAGAGGGTCAGGGAGGCTTAGTATGTAGGACAACCGCCCCTTTAATCAATTTAGTAACCCAGGTTTCCTCCCATTTTTTGACCTATTTATTATGTTTCCCGCACACCCTGATCCTAAACCATAAACCCTAAATGATATATTATAGTTTTAATGTTCGTTTCCATTATTACTAAGCCCACTCCCCCCCGGCAAGTAGAACGGCATAGCCCCTAAACCCTAAACCCTGTGCCTGTCAAGCTGCTAATTCATTCATGTCAGGAACTGGAAGCTCTGCATCTAATCCCTTCAGAAGTCCAGAGGAATATCTACAACAAGAACAAACCCGAAACGGACTTAGGGTTTTGGGTGTAGGATTTAGGGTTTAGGGTTTAGAGTTTAGTGTTCAGGGTTTAGGGCTTAGGGTTTAGGGTTTACGGTTTAGGGTTTCCAAAGTGGAAAACGTCTGCCAGGGGTGCTTCTCACTCCTACCAAAAGTTGTTGCCACACCTGGCTTTCATACCTAGGCAGGCATGTGTGATGTATTCACATACTTGGAAGGTCATGGAGACTAAGGGCGTATGTTCCTAACCCCCCTAATCCATATAGTTCCCTTAGTTATCTCCATTGTAGTAACCTATTTACTTAGCCCCACTGGCCCTAAGCCCTAAACCGTAAACCCTGAACCTACTTCACTTTCTCCCCCGAACTCAGACATGCAATTACTCTGCTGAAAGCCTGTATCCGCATGCCCTTAGCTCAGCATCGCGCTGCTATATTCCTACTCGGTTAGGTTTTATGGTTTAGGGTTCGGGGTTTAGGGTTATCCTTTCAGCCGCCGGCATATTGGTAATCCTTACAGCCGCGCCTAGGAAAATCCTTTACAGCCGCGCCTAGGAAAAAAAAACGCTTCCGCCTTAGGGTTCTTGCTTCAGGGTTTAGGGTTCAGGGTTTAGGGTTCAGGATTTAGGGTTCAGGGTGTAGGGTTCAGCCCTTACTGCTGCCATTTATCAGTGACAACTTTGTAGCCTCCCTTTCGGTCTTTTGTCATGCTGCTTCTTCTTGCTACCTTATCTCACAAACTGCAAGCCGCTGATGGCAATGACGCTGATTATGATGCTGATGATGAGGAGGCTTGCTTTATGACTGATACCGTTGTCGTCATGTTCTCTTTCAATGAAAACCCTAAGCGGTGCATCCGGGTGCACATAGCCGGATCACAGCTTCTGCAGCCATTTTGTTGAAAGCCACCGTCATTTTAAAGGCATAATATAACCCCAATGTTACCCCAATATAACCCCAATATTACCCCAATGTAACCCCAATAGTACCCCAATATAACCCGAATGTTACCCCAACATGACCCTAATATGCATGGTTTGAAGATGCCGTCTCTCAAGGGGTGCACAGGGGTGGGCAAACGTGAAGTTGTCCCTGGCAGTTATGGATGTGGTTATACTGAAGGCCACTCCAGCAATGAGTTGGGGCCTTCTACCCATAAGCCTACACTGCAAGAAGTATTGAGACATGGCCATATGAAACCTCAAACTTTCAAACCTAAATCAGAAATTCGCCGCCCTACACCCCTAAACCCTAAGCCCCCCCATCTGGTCCTAGAGCACAGGCAGCCTGGTTCCACGATGCCATTGTCGACTTCCAAGAGACCGACTTCTTTTGGGAGGCTGGTTGTTTAGGGTGAGTGTTTCTGGGGTGCAGGGGATTGAACACAGGCTTTTAAAGCAATTCAGTAGTTATGTACTGTGGGGGCATAGGGGCATATCAAGGTCTTTAGGGCTTGCGGTAAGCCCCTAAAAACGTCAACCGGGGACCCTCCAGGGCATTTCTTTTTTTTGCGGCGGGGGTTTGGGATTTAGGGTCTAGGGCTTAGGGTTTTGGTCCTTGATAATTCTAATCAGGCCGGGTCTGCACCTCGTCTGTTGACTATGGGAATCCTGTATTCTCTTAGGTACCCTAACGCTCAGGGACAGTAGTTCCCTAAACCCCAAGCCCTAGATAACCCGCTTTAATATAAGGAGTTTAGACCCTAAACCCTAAACTCGATGGTGCAAGGCCTCCTCCATGCCAAGCCCTAGTTTAAACCTTAAAGCCCAGACCCTAAACCCTAAATCCAAAACCCTTTGGGGTTTAGGTTTTTAGGGTTTAGCTAAGCAGCTTACGGCGCAATGAGGGGGCTGTGATTGCGCGTTCATGTCATGAAGATGGCCTTGGGGGAAAGTTATCTACCCATACTTTTTGGGGGAGCTAAGGAGCTAGGGATAGTCCATATCAGTATAATAAGGGGAGCTAAAGAGCCCAGGAATCTCCAAAACCATAGGGGAGTTATGGTACTGACAAGGGAGAGGGCGGCCTCGGTGTGGAAGAGAGGAATACTGTGCGAAGTGCAGCGTCAAGCAGTGAGGGGTCGCAGGAGAATTTTTGCCAAACTAAGCTGCAACGCTGGTTAGCCTAGTGCCACGCCGTATGCATTTTCATGGGACCTGCCGCCCATGGAGAAAAGGAGGTGTAAAAACAACACTGCTTCAGGGACAAGTCTCGGCCTTTAAGGCTAGCTGTCTGGGGTTAAGAATTTAGGGTTTAGGGCTTAGGGTGGTTACTGAAGGAATCTTCCTTCAGAAGGATGCCAATATTCTCTTCCCTAATTCCCTACTAGCCATAAGTAAGGTAACTTAATCTGGGTAGGCCCCTGACTTTCCCTGATGCCTTTAATAGGGGACCATACACACGAATATTTTGCAAATGGTTTTAGGGGCCGGCCCAGTAACGTTGTACCAGGTTGTGGGAGGTTTTAGAAACCGGTTTAGGGTTCAGACTTTGATCCGGAACAACATCACAAGTCATGGAGCTTGTAGTAGTAATTGTCGAAGATGGCAAAAGCACCTCAAACCCTAAACCCGAAACCCCAAACCCTAAACCCCTCGAAAACGGAGCCTCGACTGCGGACAGGTTCGGCGGTTCAATCGTCGACACGTGGTGGCGGAGGCTGATCTGAAGAGTGCAGTTACAGTAAAACCCTGTACAAGCTTTTATAAACCTTAAACCCTAAACCCTAAAAACCATAACCCTAAACCCTAAACCCTAAAACCCTAACCCCTAAACCCTAAAACCCTATAATCCCTAAACCCCAAGCCGCTATTCAGACTCCAGGGATGTCTGGAAGCATGTAGGATGGGGTCTGTAGGGCTCTAGGGTTTAGGGTTTAGGGGGCTTTAGAATACAGATGAAGGTCGTGGTACGTAAGCTATAGTCAGCTTTATAAGCCTAGGGTTTAGGGTTTAGGTTCTAAACTCCAAATTATCCCCCTTAGTATCTCCTATAGTAGTCCACTATGTACTCCGTAACATGACCCCCGATTAAAGGAGTTAAGACTATGGCTCATGTGAGGATAGTCTGTGGGCATTGAGTCTTTAGTTCTATGCACGTCACAAGGGCTGGCTTGGGGTGCTAACCTGAGTTCGTTCGGGCAAACCCTCTAGGGTTTAGGGTTTAGGGTTCAACCCTAAACCCCAAGCATTATAAACCTTAAGCCCGTGAACCCTACACCCAAGGCCCCAAACCATTAACCCCAATCCCGAAGCCCCTCACCCTACACCCAAAGCTCCAAGCCCTAAACCTTAACCCCTGAACCCTAAATCCTAAACCCTAATTAAACCCTAAACCCTAAATCCTGAACCCTGAACAAGGCTTTCGGACTTGGAGCTCTAGCTGGTGGGGTTCTACTCTTGACAGCTCCAGCGACGAAGAGGCCTCGACCAATTGAGGGGGGTGTACAGGTTAAGGGTTTAGAGCCTCATTTGGGTGTAGGATTTAGGATTTAGGGTTTAGGGTTTAGGGTTGGGGCTTGGGGTTCTAGGAATCACGATTAAGGGTTTTAGGGCTAGGGGTTCGGGGTCGAGGGGTCCAGGGCGAGGTTTTGGTTCGGCAGCTGTTAAAACCTCAGATTTCGTACCATGTTTCTACAGGGCCTCTTCTCGACCCCGGACCCTAAACCCTAAACCTTGTAATCAACCCCTAAAGTCTAGACTCAAACCCTCTTCCCATTCTGCTGCCAACGTGGAGCGTGCAACACAGCAAGCTAAGTCCTCTGCGGCTCCCTGGATGAAAGCCCTGAAAACAAGTTCCTGGAAAGCCTTTAGGGTTTAGGGTCTAGGGTTTAGGGGTTGGGGCTTAGAATCCTGGGATGTCTACTGTAGCGTGAAGGTTTAGGGCGCGAACCATGTAGTTGCTGCCAGTCTGTCTGTCCCAGTACGCCAGCCAATCTTACCCAATTCAGCTTTCTTGAGAGGCTTGACCGTCATGATGTGGAGCCTACTGAAAAAGAGTAGGTTGAAACCCTTTACCCTAAACTTAAATTAAACCCTAAACCCTAAAACGCGTATGCGGCTTAAAAGCATTTTCGGGGGGTCCCTTTCCTGAGATAGTGTGGGGAGCATTTTCAACAAGTCCCATGTAGGGCAGGTGGCTGCGCACGTCCTGCTTTCTGATTACGAACCCTAAGCCGTGAACAAAAACCCACGACCCTAAACCCGGAACCCAACTCCCCTAGATCTACCAGCTTGGGATTCAGTAAGACCAAGTTTGAACACTTCCAACCATTCTTGGGGTTCAGGGTTTTTGGGTTGGGGTTTTGGATTTTGGTTTAGGGTGCTGGGTTTCGGGTTAAGGGTCCAAGCCTGAACACCTCTCTTGAATCCCCTCGCGGGCTTTATCGCGGTTTTTCTAGATGGAAGCTCCTTTTCTGATGTTTTTTCCAGAATTGACAAGAATCATTTCAGCTATGGTCTACACTCCTTAACGGGGGGTTATACATGGGACTAGCATGGGGCTCATTACCGGGGGAAGCTACGAGTTTAGACGCTAAACCCAAGGAGGCGAGGGGCGCGCATGATGAGCGCATGATGTTTAGGATTTAGTTTTTTTGGGGCGTTGGGTTTAGAGGATTTCAGGTACAGGCTCCATTTCCCTAAGCTCTGTTTCGGGTTTAGGCTTAAGGTTTAGGACCTTGAGCCGGAGCCCCCCTTCCCTCAGCCCTAAACCCTAAACCCTAAAAAGACGTTTTGCACATAGAAGCCTCTGCCCTCGCGCGGGCCGCCGCCTGTCTCTCAATGACAGCGTAGAATCGCAGTAGTGTTTTTAATAGGGACATATGGGAGTATACAGAGGATGTAGACGGATGTGTGGTATATACATGGGGGAACGGGAAGGAAAATGAAGCTATTATGAGATTTTATGGTTCTTATACAGGAATTACTTGAAGCTGGATTTTTGCTATGGGTCTCCCGCTTCAGGGACCATAGGAATCCCTAAACAGGAAATGGAATTGCAGTACGACCTCTCCCTGACCCCCGAAGGGTTTAGGGTTTAGGATCCTTTTGGTCCATTTTTTGATGGTTTGGGGGCTATGACTTTGCCTACGTTTGGGGTCCAGGTCTAGGTACTCCTTACACAATGCTCAAGAGGGACCGCTACACCCTAAACCAAAAAGCTGCGCTGGCATCCTCTCCTCATTGCAGTCATGGCTTTGGACTTAAGCCTCCAAGGCTTTAGGTTTAGGGGGTTAGGGTTTAGGGTTTAGGGGTTTAGGGGTTTAGGGTTTAGGGTTTAGGGCTTAGGCTTTCTGAGTGCTTGGCCATGGAGTCCTATGACCTGGATGGCGCAAGCAACGTTTTGCTTCTCGTGGTGGGAATGATTGCGCAGCGCCCCGCCTGACTGGGTTGCCGTCAAGCTACGTACCCAGCAGTACCCCTTTTCCCTTTTCATTTTCGGGTCTCCTTTCTAAAGCTGAAGATTAGGCAAAAAGGTTGCCCTTATTCTTGAGCTTTACTGCGGAACCTATTCAGGAGCTTTAACCAAGCCACCAAAATACGGGTATATAGTAGATAATGCGGTCTCCTTATTTTAGTAGCTCTTAACCCTAAGCCCTAAATGATGGGGTTTCCCTATTATAGTAACTTCGCTTAAGTTCCTCAACAGCAACCCTGTTAAAAGGCCTGGGATCATCGCAGCCTAAACGGCCACCACCTTGTAGGGCTCAGGGGTTAGGACTTCAGACCTCCCGCCTTCAAATCAGGGCTAAGCAGGGTTTAGGGTTTAGAGTTCAGGCAGGGTTTTGCAAGATATATCTTTGCCTTTTGGGGCAGTGGGGGGGGGGGGTTGTTAAGGTTCGGTGGTATAGGATCCTATGATGCAAGGGTTCCCTCCTTCACGCTACAGATCCTTTAAAGGGTTTCAGGGTTTAGGGCTTAGAGTGCAGGTCTTAGGGGCCCTTCATACTTGTTGGGGTATAGGTTTCCTTTGCTACATGCAACCTTATAGTAGTACCCTACCCCCTTTTTAGGGTACCTAGCTTCGTATATAGCAGATACAAGACACAAAGTTAGGAACACGAACAAAGGCGTGGGGTATAAAGGGCCAGGTAGGAGGCTTTGTTTCACCACGGTGTTACGGACTGAGATTTCGGGATTACGTCTGAGGGTTTGAATTTGGTTTTGCTTGGGTTCAGGATTGAGGGGGTCTTAGGGTTTGGGAGATTTGCATCTAGGGGGTTTAGGGATTCAGGGCTTGGGTGGGCATCACCATGAAAGAGAGAGACAGACAGACGGGCAGATAGGGCAAGATATGAGCTACTGACTCGTTTCCCCTTTAATTTCCCCTATAGTGGTCCCCTATACGATCCCTTATATAACCCCCTTTAAGGAGTTGAGATTATGGCTCATATAGAGAGAGAGGGAGATAGAGAGACAGCGAGCCACCAAGCGAGAGAGCAAGAGAGCGAGTGAGCGAGATAATGTGATAGTCATCGCAATAGCAATCTCAGTAGCCAAGCTTTAAACTTGTTAGGTCTATTAAACCCCTTCTGAAACAAAAGTTTAAGCTTTTTGCGGCCTGCGGACTGGACAACTAATCAATAGTATAGTAAGAGTAAGGGTAATACATGTATCAGTGAAAATAGCACTTGGAATGAGAGTCATAGTGTTTGTCGCGGCGGTTGAAGAAAAAAGGCCATAGAACCCAAGATCCAAAAGTATGTATAATAACCGCGTTTTGTGTTTCTTTCATGTGTAATCGGCGCGTATTTTGCCAACTTCTGAGGTCCAGGCAGTAGTAGCGGCAATAGCAACGGTAAAGATAACAAGAATTATTAATCTCAATGTCATAGCAATACTAACAGTAGTGGTAGTAAACAGTAAAAAGAAATATTAATAGTAATAGTAATAGCCATAGGAATATTCATAGTCATAGTAATAGTAGTAGTACTGGCAATAGTAATAGTCATAGTCATAGTAGTAGTGCGAGGAAGATCCAAGCATAGCGAGTTGCTGCTGGAATCCCTCCAAACTACAAGCCTTGGGCTAGCGGTTAGGATGTAGGATTTAGGATTTACTTGAGGCTTAGAATTTCGGGTTCAGGATCGGAGGTGTAGGGCATAGGGTTGACTGAAGCCATCTGCAGCCCCAAACCCTAAATCCGAAACCCTAGCCATCTACAGGTGGGTAGGGCTCCAGTTGTTTCGTTCTAGAGATGTGGGGTCAACCTTGGTTGCTCCATCATAGACCCCAATATACTATACTCCTGAGGCTTTAGCGTTTCGGGCTTACTGTTTATGGTAAATATGTTTCTCTTTATGGTGCACATATTTTACTCCTTGTCAGAAGCACTCACAGAAAGAGACACGAATTTTGGGAGACCCCCATGCCCATATGCCTGAAAGCCCCAACTGAGGCTTTCATTGTTGTGGCGATCTGTTTTCCTCGCGGTGATGAACAGACGGGACTTCCTGCTGGTAGGAATTAGGGTTAAGGGCTTCAGGAAGTTTTATTTTGGTTAAGAGATGGGGTTTATGGCCCAAGGGATTTGATGTCTGGGTGTACCATGATATGGACACATAGTAGCCAATGTTGTTTCCTTGTGACGTCACGTAGTTGAAGTTCCTCAACAGTAACTTAACTTAAGCCTAAACTCTACATGGCCCTTATACAACTGTGCAAAACTAAAACCTAAATCCCCTTAAGGGGAACCCATTTACCCTAAATCCTAAACCCCACACCCCTTTAATTAACAGAATTGAAGGGAAGGTATTCTGGTGATTTAGATTAAGTTCCTTGACCGCAGCACAAGTCAGGGTCGGGGCTTAAGAGCTTCGAGCATGGAGCTCTCAGAGTTTGAGGGTTTAGGGTTTAGAGTTTGGGGGTTTAGGGTTTAGGGTTTAGTTTTCGGGTTTAGGGTTTAGGGTTTAGAGTTTAGGGTTTAAGGTTTAGGCTTTAGATGTTAAGGTTTGGGGTTTAGAGCTTAAAGATGATATGGCCGACTATTGGAAATAACGGTCTCCTTCTTGGGTCTCTAGTATTTATGAGGGAAGTCAGTTTACCCCAACCTCCGTAAATTAGGATTCTAAAAACGGGATGGAACGGATTATAACAGGGTCCTAATTTCGGGGGCTGGGGTTACCAAAATAGTCTTGTTAAGCATGCGCCCCTAATGTTCAGGGTATCCATGCATAGATTGTAAACCCTAAGCCGATGGTGGGTTACTAGCCGCGCTTTCAATGGTGATTGTCAGTGCTGGCTGTCTCTGAGGCTGTTGCGTCGGGGCACTTCGGCCAGCAGAGCTGGTCTGAGCTGAAATCGTCAGAATTCGTCTGGGAACGGCTGCAATTCGCTCAGATTTGGTCTGGGAGCGGCCAGAATTGGTCTGGCAGGGTGCTCCAGGGAGGTTGCCGGGAGGTGCTGGCAAAAACCTCCGGGTTTAGGGTCTCTATTTGAGGGCCCCGACAGGGTGCCATGATTGCAGCACCACGACGCTCTTTGCCGCTCGCAAAGCTCGGGCAGCTTCGGGCTCCGCGTGGCGGGTGTCGACCCCTCAGCTAAGACTTTGGGGTTTAAGGATTTAGGGGTTTAGGATTGAGGGTTTAGGGTTTACAATTTTGGGTGTAGGGTTTAGGGTTTAGAGTTTAGGCTTTAGAGTTTAGGGTTTGAGGGTTTAGGGTTTAGAGTTTATGGTTTGGGGTTTGGGTTTCAAGGGCCCTATGCATGCAACAGGGCAACTACTGATCAGGATTCCTGCAAGCCCAAGCTTGACATGGGGATTTCCCCAAATTAGGGGTAACCTTTTGGGGCTCCTCATTATACGGACTACTGTAGTATTTTGGCGTCTATATTGGGGTCCCCTTGTTTTGGGAAACTACCACATCAGCAGCTTCCTGGCAGCAGACGCTGCCCGACCTGCTTGTAAGCTGAGAGTATCTCCAGTTTACTTATTAGAACTATCCTTATATGAATCCTAAATCTACACCTTATCCATGTAGGTTCAAATTGCAGGAAAACGCAGCACTGGAAAGGCTGAATAGAAGTTTCTGCGAATCACTTCTGTATTGTAGAAGCCTGCAGAATTGCCATTGTTATTCTCCTATAGGACTCATCAATAATTATGCTACAATATAACACCAAACTGTTTTCGAGGTGTTTAGGCCCTATTATACACTGTGCTTTGGAGGGGTTAGTTTGTTCATACATCCCATGTAGCTTTGAATTTAGGACCTCTGTGACACACATTTCAAGAAAGAACCCCCGCGCACTTCTCGGATCTTTGCTTCTGGTTGTTTCTCAGCCCATAATTCCTATATAACCCCCATATAGCCCTTTAATTACAGTAGCTTCCATCTTATTATCCGTTATCCCAATATAACCCTAATATCATCCCTATATAATATAGTAGTTTCCATTTTCTTTTCCATTATCCCAATATAATTCCAAAGTTCTAAGTGACCCAAACTTGGGTACTGCCCCCACTCATTAGCATTTGGATAATCTCTATAATATAGTTATATAGAGCCCTTTTATGACCCCCATTATAGACTGTTAATGGGTGGGGGCAGAACCCAAACCCTTAACCCTAAACCAAAACAGGGACAAGCTGCCCACTGCAGGACATTGCGCGCCGGCTTCACAAGCTTGTCGACCACTTCTTCGGAGAGAAGGACAGGAGCTGGTTAAGGTTTTAGGGTTTAGGGTTTTAGGATTTAGGGTTTTGGGTTTTAGGGTTTAGGGTTTTAGGGTTCAGGGTTTAGGGTTTAACGCCTAGCCGTGTTGGCGTACAACTTTACTTGGAGGCTCTCTTGACTCTACTTTTTGAATAGAGGTTATGAGGCTTATACTAGAGCCACAACGGGTTATTGGGTCAATATCTCAAGATGGTCCGCATGTAACCCTTAAGCGCTGCAACGGCTTGTGTACAATCCCCGGATAGCTCTGGGTACCCAGGCTACCCCATGTGAAGAGGCGGGTATATTTTGTAACCCCACACATGAATTCAGCGAAGGCTCTATGACAGTCATGTGATTGCTATACCTTCCAACAACTACGAACAGGACTCCTCTATGGCCCTCGTCTAGCTTCAGTAGAAGACACTGCAAACAAAACCTTGCTGTAGTTGTGAAAGCCCACATACCAGGGTCCTGAATATGGGCCAGGGGTACCAGCCAACCCTTATTTCTGATCAATGTAGACGCCTCAACCATTGGAATTATGAGAATATGGTTTGGGATATATCTTGTGATGAGTACGTTCTACACAAAGTACCTTGGAACCCCAAACCCTGTGTAAATTACACGGCTTCTATTATTACGTGGTAGTTGCCATAAATCTGGGAATCTGAATAGAGATCCCCAAATACGATAATCCATAATTATGTGGAGCTAGAAAGGCAAGCCTAATTTAGGGAAACCCCAAGTATTCTGGTTGCTACATTACGTACAAGTAGTTCCAGGTCTGTGAACGAATGGGGCCCAGGGCTTAGGTCATAGGATTTGTGGGGCCAAACATGGAGCCTTGACCTAGCCCAGATCCTTGATTGTAGTATCTTTCTAGGGAGTCCGATTTAGAATGCAAACTACAACACCCTACCAAACCCAAAAAGGAACATTGGAAGATCCACGTACATCTCGTTACAATGTGGTCCTTATTGTGGGGAGGTCTGAAGGTTCAAACCCAAAGCCTCGAAACCTAGACTGCAAAATCCTCAAAGCCTCGCGCTGAGGTTTAGGGTTTAGGGGTTTAGGGTTTAGGATTAGGGTTTTACTGACGCAGTACGTCCCCAAACCTCATAACCCTAGATCCTACATCCTTACAACCCTTCTCCGTGAACCCTCCCCCACGAGGACGTCTTCATTCTCCAGGAGAGTGAAGAATCTGCGCCCAGCACAAGGCCTGTTTCTAAGGGTTTACATGAAAAGTTCTCTAAACCCTAAACTATTGGGTTGAGCGTGGAGGCGGGGTACTCGGCTCTTCATAGCTTATGCCTCCAGGAACACGTATAATTCAGTATTCCAAGCAAAAGATAGACTTCCCCTCAACCCTAAACCCCTTAACCTCAACCCTAAACGGAAGATACACTGATCTCAGGAATGCGGGCGAGGGAGGCAAGGCAACGTAAGGGGCTTCGGCTGGACGGTTCAGGGGGTTTAGAGTTTAGGATTTAGGGTTTTAGATTTTAGGTTTGAGGGCTCGGGATTCAGGATTTAGGGTTTAGAGTAACCCTAAACCCTAAAACCTGAGCCAACACCGAAACTCAACCTGCAACCCAGCTACCCACAGCCCAGTAGCAACTACCCACCGAACTGATACGTACAACCCGTAAAGCTCTGGGTAATCGCAGAATCCTCTACCATACCGGTAGCCCGGCTAAAGCTCAACCCTGGAACCCTAAATCCTAGACCCAGCCACAAGTCCTCCCGCAACCAACTCTGGCGCAAGGCTTGTAGCTGAGAAAGTATGCAAGCGACGGTTGAAGGCATGGGTAGGGTTTAGGGTTTAGAGAAGGACTGCAAAGGGGTAATGAGGGTATACAGGGATTTTCGAGATATGTATACAGGGGTTACAGTGCTAGAAGGGGCTTGCGTTTTATGGGGTTTCTGATCATAGGGCTCAAGATCCCGCACACAAACATGGAAGCCCATAAAACTTTTCAAGGGCAGTTGTGTTTGGAGTTCCTTTTTAAGGTGCCCCCCCCTGCTTGTCTGGGGAGGTTAGTCGCTGTAGCAGTACGAGGATTGAAACTTGGGTCAGGGGATTAGGACCGAGGGTTCAGGGCTTTGAGCCTTAGATCCTTGTTTTTTGACTATATCACGATTGCGCTTACTCCTGTTGTTTCGGTTAGTTGTGTTGCTGCTCATGTGTTTTTTGTATCTCTTACTGGCTTTGCACCCTAAACCCTAAACCCTAGAGCCCTAAACCTTATAAACCAGTTGTCAACACCCTCTCACCCTTGCGGTTTGCATTGAATGCTGTCAACAGCATGACTGTCGTAGCGGTCTCATCCTTGACTTTTTCAAAGCACCTAAACCACAAACCCTAAACCCTAAATCCCTAAGCCCTAAACCCCTAGACCCTACACCCTGAGACTTGCAGGGATGTAGGGAACCAAAGATTTGGTTGGGTTCCTAGACACGTACCTCAAAAACAGGTGTTTTGGCAGACTTCGCTTGCAGCGTTGATGCGCGCGGCCTGAAGCCGGATGCTTAGACAATCTTAGACGCATTTTTACGCAGCCTCTGGTGCGCCATGGCTGATGCAGGCGTTGAGCCTCCTCTGCACTACTTCAAGGTGACTCTGCATGAGGCGCAGGCGTTGAGCCTCCTCTGCACTACTTCAAGGTGACTCTGCATGA
>CAJNIZ010037380.1:51090-61099 GCA_905231905.1 Symbiodinium pilosum
CCCCAAATCCTAAACCCCAAATCCAAACCCAAAACCCAAACCCTAAACCCCAAACCCTAAACCCCAAACCCTACACCCTGAACCCCAAATCCTAAACCCTAAACCCTAAACACCGAATCCAAACCCCAAACCCCAAACTCCAAACCCCAAACCCTAAACCCTCAACCCCAAACCCTAAACCCCCAAACCATAAACCCCTGGGCCGGCATATTGCTCTCATCCTCCTGAGGCTGCAGCAGCCAGCCCTACAGGTGCCGGTCCAGAGGTCCCGGGTAGAGCAAGGTTTAGGGTTGAGGGTTTAGGGTTTGGGGGTTTTGGGGTTTAGGGTTTAGGGTTTTGGGGTTCATGGTTTAGGGTGTAGAGTTTTGGGGTTTAGGGTTTGAGGTTTAGGGTTTAGGGTTTAGGGTTTAGGGGTTGGCGTTTAGGGTTTAGGGTTTGCCGTGATATAGCGCTGAAGCAGAGATAGTCATGTCACAGAGTCGGTTCGAGCGTCTCGTGCCATGCGACATGCTGCTTCGGCCTGACTGTGGAAGGCCGTCTAACACCTTCACCCAGCCCACGCCGTCCCAGGCGGCCAAGCCACCCAAACCTATTCCTACTAGGGTTTAGGACCTAAACTCAGTTAGGTCCATCTTGGTCAGCAACACCACACATGTATGTAGCCAAGCTTCTGGTTTCCGAAAAGCCTGCAAAGGGTTTGTCCTGAAGTCTTACTCTAATCTTTGCAGGCTGGTAGTTGAGGCTTGTGCAGGCCATTGCATGGCCCTCATAGGCTCTGGAAATGCCGGAGGCCCCTGGAAGCCCCGGGAGGCTGCTGGAGGCTCCTTGACTTCTTTGAAGGTTTTTGGAAAGGCTTGTTCCTGGAAGGCGTGGACATTTGTGGGAGACCCTGAGGCCGAGGCCCTCAAGGCCCTGGAGGCCCTAAAGGCCCTAGAGGCCCTGAAGGTGGCCCGCCTCCAGCGGCCGTCAGGTGGTGTGTGTTTTTTCCTGGTCGGCTTTGGTGCTGGATTTGCCTCCAGAGGAAGGGTTTGGGGTTCTGGAAAAGGGGGGTGGGGTTTAGGGTAATCACCTTGTAAGTCGGCCTGGCTAAAGGATTCAAGAGGCATAGGCGCCGCCCACCATCGTAGGTGGGTGGCCTAAGCCCTGAGTTTGGGGTTTAGGCTTTAGGTTTTGGGGTTTAGGGTTTAGGGTTTAGGGTGTAGAGTTTGGGGTTTGGGGTTTCGGGTTTCGGGTTTCGGGGGGCTTTGGATTGTAGACTTTCAGCCATGGGGCAGTGTTGAAGGGGTTGGAGTTCTGGGTGAAAGTCTGGGGCCCGAAGCCCTATCTACCACCCTAAACCCAACCCCAAACCGTCCTAGTCTTGCTTTGGGCAGAGTTGAGAGCCGCCAAGCCTACACCCATGTACTCATAAGCGGATGGTAGAATTCACTCCAACAGCACAACCTCCCAAACCAGTGTGGAACCCGATAAAGCTCCTTCTGAAAAGGGCTGTACCACCCTAAACCCTAAACGGCTAGTCTTTCTTGGGCCCTTTTTTGGCAGTTCCATGCTAGCTTCGTGAAGCTGACATGAGTATAGTCTAAACTAAACCCCTTGAGACGGGCTATATCGGGGACTATTATAGGGGTTGTTAAGTGGTATTCTAGTAGTTATTATATAGGGGTCTACTGTAGGAGTTCTTGACGGGTATACTAGCAGTTCCGACCCCCCGGGTCACATGGACCCGACCCGCAAATCCTCTACTGCAAGCAAAACAATGCTTATAGAGTTTCTGAGCTCCATGCTTTTTTGGGGCTTCATGTTAGTTGGGGGCCCAAACCCTACGCCCTGAACCCTGAAACCCTAAGCAGAATGGCCTCCGCATGGCTAGAGGTATATAAGCCAAAGGGGTTGTAGGCTGACGCATTTAGGCTGAGCTCTGTAGGCTCTAGGATTTAGAGTTAGACATATATAGCTGGTTCAACTTAGGGCAGGCCCCCCAGATTCCCTCAAGCAACTGGCACCTCATAACTCGTCTTTATTTGGGGGTAGTTGCTGTGGCGGGTGTAGTTACTGTTGGGTGCTAGCATAAAAGGGTTGGACCTCGTGCTCCTAGGTTGTTGAGGCACGTGAGGATTGGTCCTGTGTCATGACATTTGAATTTGATAGTTAAAAAACATATCCAGACATAGAAGGAGATATATGAAAGTCATAGGGCCTTTTCTGGTGCTTGGGATAACCAAAATCCCCTTATGATGCACCGCCCTGCGTTCAACGGGGTTGATGTAGAAATCGAAGCGTGTTAACGGGCTTTCAGCCAAATGTGCTCCCTTCCTTTATCGAGACGTCCATGCCCTCTGACACCACGACTTCGCAACTTTCAACCACAGGAGCCTCAATGACATCGGAGAACGCGTTGGACCCAGTAATCATCTAGGTTCTCGATGCCCTCAGCCCTTGACCTTCATGCTCAACCCTATTACTGAGGCCAAATCAGGGCTGAGCCGTCTACTTTATTCGGCTGGCCTGCCCACTAATTATTCACAATACTCTGGTCAGATACCAACATGAAAACCATCATCATCTTGGATCCAACGAAAGCCACTGGCGTCTATAATCCTGCACCACCTAAAATGCCTTTATATCCCAACAATTCAATAGTTTCAGTACCCTAAGAGTCCCAGGACCCAAAGAACAGGGGTTTAGGGCCTAAATACTATAATGTGAATAGTATTTGGGCCCTAAAACCCTATTAGTTGGGTACTCGGACCCTTAGGGGTAGCTTGGGAATCCTAAGCTTATGCGAGGAAATCCCTTAACATCTTATTCTAATCACAGTGTTCCTGTCATTTTGCATGTTCAATGTCCCTACACCCTAACCCCCATGCGCTAGACACTAAATGCGAATCCGTAAACCCTAAAAACCAAACCCTACGCCCCAAACTCTAATCCCTACCCCTTAAGCCCCACACCCCTATGAGCTATAGTCTAAGCTCCTTAAAGGGGCTTATGTAAGGGAACTACTATAGAGGCTATTAAGGGGGATGCTGGGAGTGTAGATTACATTTCTTATGGGGCCCCAAACCTTAAACCCCTACACCCTAAACCCTAAACCCTTACACTCTCAACCCTAAATCCCTAAACACTACACCCTAAATCCATCAACCTTAAACCCTAAATCCCTAACCTTAAATCCGTCACCCCCAAGCCCTAACCCTTATGGGGATTTCCTTCATCCACTGGAAGGAGTCCCCGACCTCACCTGCACGACGGCCTTCTTACGAGGCCAGAGCATTCTTGCTCCGAGGGAGATCCAGAGTTTTGGATTTAGGGATTAGGGTTTAGGGCTTAGGGGTTCAGGATTTAGGGTTTAAGGACTTAGTGTTCAGGGATTAGAGTTTAAGGATTTAGGGTTTCGGGTTTTGGGTTTAGGGACTCAGGGTTATACAGGGTTCAAGGGTTTAGGGTTTAGGGACTCAGGGTTAGGGTTCAAGGGTTTAGGGTTTAGGGAATAGGGTTTTGGGATTCCGGGTTTAGGGTTGAAGGATTTAGGGTTTAGGGTTTGAGGACTGAGGGTTTAGGGTTTAAGGGTTTCAAGTATAGTATATAAAGCAATATTTGAATTTAAGTATGTGTATGCATAATTGAACCCATTGTTGTCTCACAACGGTCGAGTGGAAGCAGCATGAGCTGGTAGAGTTGAAGCAGCTTTCAGGTGTTTTCACTTTCCCTTGGCAGAAAGCAACCCAGACCGAAGGGTTTGGGATTTAGGCTTTAAGGGTTTAGGATTGAGGGTTTAGGGTTTAGGGTTTAGCATTGAGGGTTTAGGCTTTAGGGTTTAGGGTTTATAATCCCACTTCAGTAGATAGAGTATGGAGTATATAGGGATCTTATTATAATCTACCCAAAGCCATATTCTATCTACTTGAGAGGGACTTTAGGTTTTAGTGCTGGTGTTGCCACGCAAGGCGCGAGCGGACTAGGGCCGCGCTGCCCGCGACGGCGAGACCGTCGCCCGCTGCATCATCCTGAGCTTGCACGAGAAGTCGGTGAAGGCCCGGAAGTTCCGCCGCAAGACGAGGAACGATTTCGTCAACTGCTTCCAAAGGGCGCACGTGTTCTATAACGCCTCGACCAAGATGTCTGAGAGATCGCACTTGCATTTCCTAGACACCACAAACATGTCCAACGCCCTGGGTCCCTTCGCTTTGCAACCCTACGAGCAAATGGCCCTGCTCAGCTATGGCGAAAAACATGTTCTGGGGGCATCGACGCCGCGCCGTCGGCGGTCCGGCCGAAGACAAAGATTCGGCGATGATGATGATCGCGACTCACTCCCTTCCGATGCCGAAGACAGTGAAGATCTGCCGCTGCCTGAGATTGAATTGCCCGGCGTGGGGCTCGGGAGGTGAAGCAAAGGCATGGAGGACAACGTCTTGCAGCCGGTGTCCTTTCACAGTTTGCCGCTCCTGGTGGCTGAATCCAAGTAGTGTTCGTCATGTGGGTCCTGGGGGAGGGAAGCTACCTGGAGAGCTCAAAGCCGAACATTTCCCTGGGCTCCTACGTGTTCTTACAAGGGATCATAAATACGCCCTAAGAGATTCTTGGTTTTGGGTTCCCTGCCTAAGTGAGGATTCGTTTCAGGCACGGGGAAGTATGCGTTAATCCTTTCCCCCTGCATAGACAAGATCCATCCCCCCAGACCCGCCATAGTGCAAGCCTTGCAGACATATTCTTTGTTATTGCGGGAGATGTTGATTTAGAGATTTGTATGAGGGCCACGCTGCTTCGTATTTCAAAGCCATCATAAGCTGGACCTTCTCGGCGTAACCTTGCAGGTTTTCAGGCCTCTCAAAATATCATGTTTGCTACTAGGGGGTTTTGTGGTACCGAAACGGATTCGGAAAGCTTGTGTTAGAGGGTTGTGTCATCGAGTTGTGAGCAAAAGGGCACGCTCTTATTTAGTGGTCTAGGGTTTAGGGATTTAGGGTTTACGGGTTTAGGGGTTTAGAGTTTAGGATTCGGGACTTCGCCTATACCCTTATAAACCCAAAAGCCTAAGCACGACTTAGACCACCCCAAGTACCCTCTATTAAAGAACCCAAGTATCCGCAAACGGGACCTACATCCGACAGTGAACCGAACAGTTTGGCTGTTTTACCAGAATTGGGTTCAGGGTCATTCTTGTTGTCCCCAATCTTAAGGTGTGGACTATAAGGACCCCTGCAAGAGGGACCCATATTTCGAGAAACCCTACACCTAAGCCTTGCGTAGTTGGAGAGATCTTAATACATGTGATCACCAAAGAGGGGCTCATGATCTAAAAGCGTCCATGTGGCTCAGGCCATTCAAGCAGCACGCAAAGCAGGCGGGTTATGGGAGCCGTGCTGAGGTTTATCCCTGCCTGAACGAATAGGCAACGGGAATGCAGGGCCTACAAAGATTGCGGTCTGTTTAAAAGGCTGCAGGCATGTTTTTGCTTTTTTAGTTGGGTTTCATGCATGTGTGTGTGGTTTACCCAAAACCAGGAAATTGTAACCATTACTACAGCCGGGACACCCAAGACATTGTTGGCTCTGGGCCCTAAGCACTCTAATCCCTGAACCCTAAACTGCGGCCTCACCCTGAGTACCCGAACCTTGGTAAGTGAGGACGCTTACTAACAGAAGGTCATGGTCTAGGGTTAGGGTTTAAGTGCTAAAAGGAATCAACAGAAATACCGGGGTAGCTCACCTATAACTTTAACAAGCTATATGTAGCCCTACCGCACATGAAGCTAATCTTGAGGCAAAGACTCCTGCAACTAGTATAGAGGGTTGTATGAGGGTTCGGGTAGCCCTCACGCATCAACGGTATCATGGCCTTAAACCCTAAACCCTGCACACCGAGCACCCTAAATCCTGAACCCTAAGCCCTAAGCCCTCCTTGCTGGCTGCTAGCAGGGAATGCAGAATGGATGACTTCAATAGCCCTGCTGACAGTAGCGCATGTCACTCAAGCCCTGAACCGGGGTACCAAGGCTCCATTGAACGGAAGGACATAGGGTTCCCTTGGGTACTGTTTAGTTGGCTTCTGGAGCTTCCAAGGATGTCTTTGCCTTGGAATCATACGCAGTTGTTTTGAAGTTCTCTAGAACTTCCTCAGAGTGGTCTTAGCAAGCAGTCTTCGATATACACTTGATGCGCACAGATGTCACTTCTTTGATGTACGGGCAAGTGCAGTTGAACTTCCACGCCGAAGGCGCAGTTCGTTTGGCCGCTCAACCTTCTTGCTGCATGGTGGTAGCTGAACGGGCTTTGTGCACGGCGGATGTCGCGGCTATGCAATCGGCCTCCCAGCCGCTTTCCAGTCATGTCTGGCGGCAATTGTTGAGCTTGACTGAGCAGGCCATGCTCAGGATCCAAACTAGGAAGCCCGACGCCCTGAACCTAAAGTTGTTTAGGGTTTAAGGGTTTGAGGGGTTTGGGCTTAGGGCTTCATGGTTTGAAGGTTACGGCTTTGGGACTTTGGCTTTTGGCTGGGATAATCCTTAAACTCCACCCTTCATCCTCAACCCCCAATTCTTACATACATCTGAAATGTTGATCCCCAAACCCAATTCATGACCTAAAGCCCTTGCAAGAGGGATAGGCCAGGTTGCAGGGTTCCCCTACGGACGGGCTAGAGCTCAAAGTTTGGAGTTCAGGAATTTGGGTGTAGGGGGTTGGGGGGAATAAGTCTATTAGGGTTAACACCGCGCAATGACTTGTGAACTTCCGCACGGACTGATTCTGGCATTGTTGGGAGCTAAATTTGCATCTCATTTCATAACCCACATGTTTATCTGCTTGGAGGTCAAAGGGTAATTTGAAATTGCCTTCTGCACTTACACCCTGTCGGCCCCTAAGTCCTGCAATGTGGTTAAAACTGGATCAGATCTACATTTTAAAGTTGGCTGATACTTTCAGCCCTAAACCTTAAGCCCTAAACCTTAAACCCCCCTAAGCCTTGGCCCCAACCCCTAAACCTTAAGCCCTAAACCCTAACCCCCCCCCACAAGACCTGGCCCTAACCCCGAAACACTAAAGGCTAGACCTCCCATCCTTGGGAGCCCCTCGAAAGGAACCTAAAGGGTTGTAGGGCTTATGGCTACCTGGACACCAAAAGTATGTAAAGTAATGGCCTTTATGGCTGTGATTAGGGGCTTAGGGCTATTATTTTACATGCTTTTGGGGTTTAGGTAGGGCTTATGGCTTGGGGTTTAGGGTTAGGGTTAGAGGTTTAGGGCCCAGGGTTCAGGGTTTAGGGCTCAAGGTTCGCGGTTTAGGGGTCGGGGTTCAGGGTTGAGGGCTAGGGGTTAAAGGTTTAAGGTTTCCGTTAGAATTGTTTTATTGGTACTTAAAAGTTATATAGCCTGCAGAAGGGGTCTTAAATTCCACGTAGCTACACCCCTTGCCCTGAGAATCCTATCCCAGAATACGACTCCATTTTTGACTACACTAGAAAGCACTCAAAACTCCCTGAAATTACTTGAGGCTTCTACACTGCCTTGAAGCCCTAGACCCCAAAACCTTAAACCTTCAACCCGAACCCTAAACCCTGGACCTTAAAAGGCGCTGGAGTCGGTGTGTCACACTCAGATGAGCGGGAGGAGCGTTAGGAGTACTGTAGAAGCCTGAATAATTCAGGGTGAATTGGACGGGGGGTAGGGTTTGGGGTTTTGCGTTTAGGGTTTGTTCATGTAGGATCTACGGGCATGTACGGTTTGGAGTGGAAACATTCAGCCATTCAACTGTTAAGTAACTTATATAAGTATCACAACATGATATAGCCCAGGCGGTATTCGACTATTTGGCCACAACATCAGGAGTAGCAGGAGTAGTATTTGTTTTATGGTTCGGAGGGAACAGGACTAGGAGGCGGAGGAGGAGTCGGAGGGTTACGGGGAGTAGCGCAGCAGCAGCAGTAGCAGTGGGGCTATGGAAATGGAGATGTTTTTTTCTCACAATTGTTTTCAGGGGTTATTTGGTTAGGTCGGCGTCATGGAGGAATGGGTGGTTCTCCGTCGGCCGCATAATGTCTGGTGTGGTACCAAGACCAGACCAGTCACCTAAATATAGAATCTCCCGCCCTAGTCTTGTCAATTGCCGACCTACCGAATCGCTGATGTGTACACGCAGAGATGAGTGTAGGTTACTTGTGGAAAGATTGTATGGTGGTGTTTCGGCGCTTTCTGGCCCTTCGGGTTTAGGATCTGGGCTGCTGCTGCTAAGGTAGTGGTCTTTCCTGGCTGGTTTGAAAGACAATTGGGCAAACTGTCAGCACCTCACGCGACCTCACAAAGAAAATGGCTCTCCGATGCTATTTAATGCCAGGTGATGGATTTGCAGTTCCCAGAACTAACATGAAAGCGCCAAAGAGGGCTCCGCAAAGATTACTGTCCTCTGACGTAGGGAACATATGAGTCGGAGTCGTTTAGGATCATTTAGCCAGATAAAAGCCACCACAGTTCCAATCCATTTTCAGGCTCCCCCATTTTGTTAGTGGTGTTACCGCGAAAGCCAGCAGCCCATGATTGTGTGTGATTCTCGCTCAATTTCCTACCGGCTTTGGGTTAAAGTAACCCGTTGCTTTGGGCCACTAGACTTTCCGGGTAGTAATAGAAGATGAAGGAATGGATCCTCATAGCAGTCTGTATATACTCCCTAACAGGCCCTAACACCCAGCATGGTTTCTATTTTCATGCCTCCAACCCGACTAAACCCTAAGCCTTAAAGCCTAGACCCTGATAAAACCTGATCGAGAAGTAACCCTAAACCCTAAACCCCTCCCATGTAGAGGCTCGGGAGATGAGCACCAACTTGTAAATGATGCGTTTGCAGGCTACTTGGAGGGTCAGGGGCACTTAGTAAGTAGGTTAATAACCCCTATAACCCATATAGTAACCCTAGTTATCCTAATTATTAACCTACTTACTAAGTCCCCCTGACCCTTCAAGTAGGGTTTTGAGTGTAGGGTTTACGATGTGGGGTTCAGGGTTTAGCCCCCTATATCATCCCCATCTCGTTGGCTTTGAATTAGGAATGTATTTGAAGCACTGAAAGATGATCTGGCATCTATCCCCTGCAACCCTGTATATCCCTACTTATTCTCTTTGTAACCTCCACATAGCCCCTGTATCGGTATCCCCTTTATAGGGAGAATCATGCTACATGTCCTGTTTCCTATTTCCTATACCCTGAACCTTGAGGATTGTCATGCAAGGTGCGAAGCTTTCTCCTTTGTAACCCCTACATGACCTCATTATTCCCTTCGAAGGTATAACCCCAAACCCCTACACCACTGTTAAGCCCAAAGCCCGAAACCCTGAGCCCTTGACCCTAAAACCCTAAACTAAAAGCCCAAAGCCCGAAACCCTGAGCCCTTGACCCTAAAACCCTAAACTAAAAGCCCTAAACCCAAAACCCCGAACTCTAAACCCTAAGCCCGCCCTTAACCCTAAACCCTAGACCCTGCTTGGAGGGTCAGGGGGACTTAGTAAGTAGATCAATAATGGGGATAACTAGGGCTACTAAGCAGGTGACAGGGCTTATTAACCTACTTACTAAGTCCCTCTGACCCTGAACCCTAAGACCCTACACCCTAACCTACTTACTAAGTCCCTCTGAGCCTAAACCCTAAAACCCTAAACCCTAACCTACTTACTAAGTCCCTCTGACCCTAAACCCTAAAACCCTACACCCTAACCTACTAAGTCCCTCTGACCCTAAACCTAAAACCCTACACCCTAACCTACTTACTAAGTCCCTCTGACCCTAAACCTGTCCCTAACCTACTTACTAAGTCCCTCTGACCCTAAACCCTAAAAACCCTACACCCTAACCTACTTACCAAGTCCCTCTGACCCTAAACCCTAAAACCCTGCACCCTAACCTACTTACTAAGTCCCTCTGACCCTAAACCCTAAACCCTACACCCTAACCTACTTACTAAGCCCCTCTGACCCTAAACCCTAAACCCTCCACCCTAACCTACTTACTAAGTCCCTCTG
>CAJNIZ010037391.1:0-15627 GCA_905231905.1 Symbiodinium pilosum
CCAAAACATGATAACCCTAAACCCTAAACCCTAAACCCTAAACCCTAAATCCTAAACCCTAACCCTAAATCCTAAACCCTAAGCCCTAAATCCTAAACCCTAAATCCTATAAAGATTA
Source organism: Symbiodinium pilosum (assembly GCA_905231905.1). Classification (NCBI taxonomy): domain Eukaryota; class Dinophyceae; order Suessiales; family Symbiodiniaceae; genus Symbiodinium; species Symbiodinium pilosum. The sequence goes on from CAJNIZ010037391.1 coordinate 119, forward strand.
AGCCGGAGCTGCCGGAATTCTGGAGGGATCCCCCGGCGCACTCGCCGCTTGAAGCGGTCTGGATGCTGCTCCATATACCTCCCATTCCATGTAGGGTTAAGGTTTAAGGGTTTTGGGTTCAGGGTTTCGGATTTAGGGTCTAGGGTTTAGGGTTTAGGATTTAGGGTTTAGGGTTTAGGGTTTAGGATTTAGGGTTTAGGGTTTGGGGTTTAGGGACTATGGTTTAGGGAGTATATACTGTTTAGGGTTTAGGGTAGCAGGGATGCTGCTCCATATACCTCCCAAAGGTTCCATGTAGGTTTGTAGAGATAGAATACGGGATTTAGGGTTTAGGATTTACGGTTTAGGGTTCATGCTTCAGGGTTTGTACTCCCCCTAAAGTAGATAGAATATGGGGTATATGCAAAACCATATTCTATCTACTTACTTAAGGAGGACTATATGATTGAGGGCTTTAAAACCCTAAGCCATATAGTCCCCCTTAAGTAGGTAGAATATAAGTTTAGGGTAGGTACAGAGTAAAGACCTAGAGCCGTAAGGCCTAAAGGGGTTCCCAGAAAACTACTGTAGGGCCCAGGTATATAATATAGAGCTAGAAGGACCGCTTGGGCCTGCAGAATTCATGCTTACCGAGAGTAAGGTACCCTCCCCACCCCCGAAAATGCGACATAGACACACTCACACACATAGGGAAATACCTCTCTGGGCTTGCCTTTTCTTTTATTGGGTAGTTTCCTGAAAACAGGGGGGCCCTAATATGAATATAGACCGCAATATACTATAATTACTATTGGGACCCCCCAAAAAAGTTGGGAAACTACCATTTGTAGTGATTCTGCCAATGGCAACCTGATGGAGGCCTTGGAAATCTTTGCTCACAAAGCTCGTGGTTGCAGTCGATGCAAGTTCACGAGAGACTTTGGCCAAGTGTAAAGCAACAGCACACACCATGTGGGTACGAAGCCGTTTTCTTACAGGTGCATTGGTTTCTTTTGGTAAGGTGCAGGATTAGGGTTAAGGGTTTGTGGGGTCAGGTTTGTTTAGGGTGTAAGGACTTGATGCTTGGAGGTCCATGCGTGGCTATACGTAGGGTCATGACCCATGTAACCTAGATTTCCTGGCCTACCGCCAGCAAGTCCACGATAATCTGAGCCTTGAGTTTGAATGATGTAGGCCTAACCATCCCCCTCCACCAGCCCAATTAAGCTTGCCTACACCACCCTTAGGTTCGGCCTCAATTCAGCTTGCTTCAGGTTTCCAATTGGGACTTGTAGTCTTACTTAGACGAGACGATTACCCCACAGCGTTCAAGCCTGAGGAAAGTACTGTGGAAGGAGTGAAGCCCAACAATTTTGATTGCAATACTTTCGGGCTGCAAAGTCGTGCAAAAATTTCTTCCACCGAAGTGGTCAGCTGTTGCTACTTGGACCCTACACCCTAAACCCTGTAGAGACGTGTAGATACTTATACATCCCTGTATATTCTTAAGTATTTCTGACTCCGATTTCCTGCATCCGCAGCACGCTTGCATGCTAAAACTGAAGTTTCCGTGTTTCACTCGAGATTCAAGACAGAGGCTGGCTTTCAGGATATGTTGAATTTGGGTCCTGCCCCCACCCTTAACAGCCTGTAATGGGAGCCACATTAAGGGCTCCATACAGTTGTATTATAGATAGTACTCAAATGTCAAGGAGAAGGTGCCCCGATGTATAGTGTGTACTTTGACTTCGGACCCCAGAAGTAAATCGAAGAAGGGTTCAAAACCCATGGACGCAGTCAAAAGTGCTGCTTTTCTACAAGGCCTGGTGGACCAGGTAATGTTGATCACTATTTTTGAATACATAACCGGCAGACTTTGTGGATTTCCAACGCTGGAGTTGCTCTTGTTTAGCTACTACTTCTTGGGGAGTTTGGCAACTTTTGCAAGACGAAGACTGCGAAAGTCTGTGCTTGAGTTTAGCGTCGAGCGTGACAGGGCAGAGGAGAAACTAACGGCTCAGAAGGTTAGGGACCACTGACCGGATCTGCTGCATGACAGGTGTTACACTCCATTATTGTAGTAATAATAACAATAGTAATAATAGTAATGATAATAATAACATTAATAATAGCAATAATAATAATAGTAATAATAATAATGGTAATAAAAATAATAGTAATAATAATGGTACACGCCGCGAAGGTGGCTGCTGCAGCAAAGACAGCATGCTGCATTCTTTGAGGCTTTGGCAACATGCACGATATGGCAGAGGATCCCTTGAATTGCAAGGAAGGCAGAGTTTTCACCTGCGGTGGCGTGGTTGGTGTGAAAATAATTCAAGCTCCGCATAGTAACCCCAGGTAAGAAGAGGCTGACTCAAGATGAGTTCGAGAGAAAGTCGCGGGCCGCGTCCGACCAGGGTCCGACCAGGGGTACAGAGCAATGATCGCCCTCGTGCATGGCCTTGTCACGGTCTGCCTGAGAGATCTTTTCGAAATCGTGATTGCATCCAGAGCGCCAGAGACCTGAGACAAATTATATGAGGGAGCTGAAGACAAAGATGGCGTCCATGAGGAAATCCAAACCTTCGACGCATGCCCGCACGCAGAAACACGCCAAGTGATTTCAAATCGCCCACGCCGGAGCCTCCACGCCTTAGCAAGACAGCCGCCGCACCCCGTTCATTCTCAATCGTAAGATAAAGGGGTGTCATGAGTTGCCCCAGGCAAGGGCCCACAGATAGAATTCCTCAACCCCTCAACCCACAAAAACTAAGTCCTGAAATGTAAGCCTTCTTCAGATCAGGTTTCGGGCAGGAAATGATTCAGGGAACCGCTGCAACATACGTTGTATGCTTTACATTCTTTCAATTCACTCCTTAATTTCCTCCTTGCTCTCTCTAGAGTTAGTAAGGCTACTTAACTTTAACACTTACTGAGTAAGGGGTGTGGGGCTCGCAATAATGGGTTTGGGGGATAGTGCAATAAGTAGGTTTGTAGACCTAGTAAGTTAGAAGCACCTCCAAGTACAAACCGCATACCATCTTCTGCTCTGAAAGAACATGTAGGGTTTAGGGTTCTGGGTTTAGGGCTTAGGGAATGAAACATGCGTTTGTCCATTTTTGTTGTACCCCTCAGGAACCCTGAACTACCCTTCACCAGTCTAAGTGGAACAGCAAGATGGGCTCTCCAACGACAACTGCCCTTTCAAAAGAAGTCGCTACAGGGTTCCATGTTGGTTCGGAAGAGGGTGGTCAGGTGCACGATATCAAGTGAGCTATATCCTAAACTCCTAATATCTATCATCCCTAAACCCCTAAACCCTAAACCCCTAAACCCCTAAACCCTAAACCCCTAAACCCCTAAACCCCTAAACCCCTAAACCCTAAATTCACGGAGTCTAGATCATGGTTCAAGTCGCGGAGGGCACTTTCCGATGCCCTGGGACATCATTTCCCGCCATTTGGCCATCTCACAGGAGTTTACCTGAGCTCAAATTATTCGGGTTTGGGGGGTTATATTAGGGTTCTATTGGGGTTATATTAGAGTTATATCGTGGTTATATTGGGGTTCTATTGGCGTTCTATTGGGGTTATGTTGGGGTTATATTAGGTGTTTACTTGGAGGGTCAGGGGGCCTTAGTAAGTAGGTTAATAACCCCTATAAACCGTATAGTAACCCTGCTTATCCCCATTATTAACCTACGTACTAAGTCCCCCTGACCCTCCACTCAATGTTCCAGGCATTCCAACTAGGTATACTACTACGGTTGATGGAGCAAATCTTGCACCACTTAGGATCCCCCAAAAATAAGGTGATTGCTATAGTTAGGGGCTATAAAAGGCGGTGCAAGACTTCCTGCCTCCACGGTGTCTGTACACTTTAGATCCCAACGCCAATACTCCTTGTAGACTTCAGAGCTCCAGCGATTGGAGACTTCTATCCTGCTTTCTGATTCCTGACTTCCAGTGACTTCCTATTCAGAGACGTAGGATGCGCAGGATGGAGGGCAAAAGTTTTACAATTTAAGTCAGGCTGCTTACTGATTGGAGTTAAGGCTTTACTGCGCGATCAAGGATTTGTGATTTCAGGCTTGCATTTTCCAGTTTGAGGTCTATGCGGTTCAGGGTGGCTTCGGGCTTACCAGTCACGGTTAACCCTAAACCCTAATGACTCAACCCTAAACCCTAAACCCTTGACCGTAAAATCTGGGATTCACAGTATAGCATGGGAGCTTTGCGGTGGACTTCACAATTAGGTTAATAATATGAGCTATATAGTTTACACTCCTAGTATCCCCTGAGATAACCCCTATAAATCCCCTATATTACCCCTTTGAGAAATTCAGACTATGGCTCATGTGGCTTGTAGAGGCTTATACGTACGCTTACTAAGTCGCCCTTACCTGCCCAGTAATGGCTTCACCCTAATGACAGGCCCGTGAAAATCGATACTCCTCCCAGAGAATCCTAAATTCCCGAAGGACCACTGTGAAAAGGGCCGAAACTATCTTTGAAGAGGCTGCCCGTTATCATGAATCACGGGGTTCTGATCTTTTTACGGAGGGGGCTATAATGAGAAATCCGAAAGATCAGGGATAACTTGTTGACTTACTTGCAACTCCCTGGGATGTTTTCATTCTCTCTATAAAGATTTGTATTCAGCAGTGATTCCTAACCATAGACTCCACAATCTAAACTCTGTAAACCCTGAACGCTAGAGTCAACATACAACTGCAATACCCAAGCCTGGTTCCATTTTTGGATATAGGAACTAGTGTCTATGTTTTTTTTTTATATATCTTAGAGTCCCCTTTAAGTAGGCAGATTTTGGTATATGGGGATCTTATTCTTGTTTTGGGGAAATTCTATATTTGACCTGGTCAAGGGGGACTGTAATACTTGAATCGGAACTTGTCCTTCCTGAGTAGGTTTAATCCCTAAACCCTAAAACCGTAAACCCTAAACCCGAACCCTACGCTCTACGCGGCTTCCAGGCCTCTTCCTCAGGTGGAATCGCGGTATCCATGGCCGTGGCATCCCACAAAGGGCGACTTACAGTTTCCGCAGTATGTGGGCGTCCGTCTGTAAGGGGCTGGGTTTGGGTTCTTGTTCAGCTGTTGAACTTGTGTTGATGCTACTGTACTTTGGAGGCTTTCGACTCATCATGAACAGGTTGTAAATCTTGAATCGGTAGTATGATTCCCTGATACCGATACCTATCACTGGTCTTCTAGTGCTAGCGATGACATGCTTGTTGTGTCAGTTTTCATGCTAGGTGCAGGGCTAGTGTGTGAGCTAAGTGGAATTAAGGCTTTCGAGGTGCGAATGCTCTTTGTGGTTCAAGGTAGAGTTTGGGGTTGAAGCATCCTGGAATCACAGGCTTGGTTTATTTGCAAGGGTCTGGGAGATAAAGGCCTGGACTCTAAACTGTTGACCCCATGATTCTGAAGCACTTGTATGCATAAACAGCAACTTGATCGGATGATTTTATGATTGCAAAAAAATCATAAACGCTAAACCCTAACCCTCAACCCTAAACTCTAGAGCCATAACAGTCTAGAATGGAACAGGCACTTGAGCATACAGCGACAGCAAGGCTTGGCCTCTAGGGTATGTGCCTTAGGAGACGCTTGGGCTTATAGTGGTTATATAGGGGTTATATGGGGGTTATATAGGGACAATGGAAGAGAAAATGGAGGCTACTATTTCGGGTTTAGGGTTTAGGGTTTACGGCTACCTTAGGTGGACCCTCCGACGCAGTAATAGTGACTGTAAGGGATAATAAGAATTGTAGTAGGTTCCTCTTATATTCCTATAATACCACTATTACAGGGTATAATACCACTATGACAGGGTGGAAAAGGGCTTCCTCCTAACCAATAATTGACTATTTGGGATGTTGGCACTAGTAATTGTAGTCCTGGCTTGGGGGGATGTCTATGGTTATTCAAGTATTTGGACTAACCTCATGGCTGGTTCATGGTTCGGCGAAGAGCCCTGATAGCGGGTTTATTAATTAGTTGGATATAAAATAGTTCAAAGCTACAATCCTAAACCCTAAACCCTATTGCCCCAAGAGTTAGTGAAGCCACATAGACGCCACAGCTATTGGTCTAAGGGCCTTTTGGTTGAGTGTCGGGGGTTAAGGTTTAGGGTTTTAGGGTTTAGTTAGGGTCAGGGGTCGTGGGGGGATTTTCTGATTTCTGCCCATGCTTCTACATGCGAGAAAAGTGTACCCATAAGCCTGCGCTCGGAGCCTGATGATGAGGTACTAAACCCCATATGGGTGGTTGTCAAAATTATGGTCCCTTTTTAGGTACCCTAAATATCAGGTGCTGTATTATAATAGGGACCCAAAACGGGACCGTAATTTTGACAACCACCCATATATCCGAGTTTCTGTGTCATGCTCATATGATTTTCCATTTGATTGTTTTATCTCTCTTTGTTTTGGAGGGTATACTCTAGACCCTAAACCTGAACCATACATATGTATTTTTCATTTCATCCTTGTACGGTTCTCATTCAACATGCCTGTCCCCAGAACGGCCGCAAGACAGGTTCTCTCTGTAGCTAGGATCCCCCTTTGAGGGCATGCATTCCCAAGTGTCCCTCTGTTCGGGATTTAGGGTTTCCTAGAAGTTCCATGAAGCTAGGTTTAAGACGGCTCCCCTTTGTTGAATGTAGCTTATGGTGATAAAGAACGTAGGACCCACGGAAGAGAAACCGGGCTCGATCAACACCCTGGACCCCAACCCTTAAATCCTAAACCCCAACCCCTTAAACCCTAAACCCCTACCCTTAAACCCTAAACCCCAACCCCAAAACTCTAAACCGTTTAGAGTAACAGCCCCATATACAGACTTCCATGTTCGACGCTGGCTTCCCTTTCTTGCAGCAAAAGTTGGATGCGGCCCTCAATGTCAATTCTAGGGTTTGGAGTTTAGGGGAGTTGGGGGCTTATGGGTTTAGGGATTAGGGTTGAAATATAGGGTTTTGGGCCCCCTGGGAGTTGAGGGTGGTTTTTTGACACGAAGCCCAAACTTTGGATTTTGCTCTGCACAAGCTCAGCTTGACCCAAGCCTAGTTTCTGGGGTGTTATGTACTATGGGGGTATCCATAAATAGGGCCTGCCAATCTAGACGCTGAGACCCGTGTTCCTCTAGGGACTGGCAGGATTCAGAAGGAACCCAACATGTAGACTCCTCTCATGCAGATAGACCCTAGGCCCCGAACCCGAAACCCTAAACCCTCAACCCCGAACCCTACAGCTTTAAAATTGTGGCTTAAAATGCTAGCTTGAGGTTTGTATTGCATGCTTAGGCCCAAACCCAAACTGTAGTTTAGGGTTTAAGGTTTAGGGGCTTAGGGTTGAGGGTAAGTTTAGGGGTTTGAGGGTTAGGGGGTTTAGGTGCTAGGGTTTAGGGTGCAGGGTTTAAGGGTTTAGGAGTAAAAGAGGTTTTGGGTTTAGGGTTTTAGTCTAGGAATTTCCACCAATACCAGGCTCATCCAAGCTCACCGTCGGGGCTGTTTTAGGACGGATCATCGGCGCCGCGCGGCAGTTGCTCCGAAAGCATGACAGGCCAAACTCTCAGACTTCCAGAGCCAAACAGAAGCAACGTTGTCTTTAAATTTACGTGTTCTTAGTAGGAGATAAGGGAATATGTTACATAGGGACTATACTCCCTCATCCCCTACTAAGCACCAGCAAGTTTAGAGACGGTTTTCTAAATAATCCACCGATTGGAATGTGGTGAGGTGAGGTCCCAAGAATTAGCCGAGCTATGATGCCCTTAGATTTTGCCCCTATGACTTAAAACCCTAAACCCTAAACCCCAAACCATATGACCCCAAACCCTGAACCCTGATAAGCTTCGAACTTGCATCCTGAATCAACCCTGAAGCTAGCGTGAATCTTGAGAAGCATATACGCCCCAAATCGTATGAGCTATAATCTGAACTCCCAGTATCCCTCTGAATAACCCCTAGAATACTCAAGTTTAGAATCCCCTGCAAAAACCCTTTCAGGAGTTCAGACTATAGCACAAATAAGTTCCTAAGCCCTCCAAGCCGTGAATCCCTCCAAACCTCAAAACCCTCCAACCTGGTTTAGGCTTTAGGGTCTAGGGATCCTAAATCCCAACCCATCCGAGCCCAATCCCTAAACCCTGCAAGAACCCAAACGGTATGTAGAACAATGGCCCGCGGCTCCTTCTGATGGATGCTGGATCATTGTTTTAATTACCTACTTTTGGTGTTCAAGCATTGGGGTTCAGGCAAACCCGAAACCCTAACCCCGACCCCCCCCCTCAAGACCCTAAACCCCAAACCTTGAACCGAAAGAATAGAATGCGGTTTCGCTGTAGTACAGCCATGTAAGGGTTACGAGGCAATCATATGATACCAAGAAAAAATTTCTGCCGCACACTACACCTGCCATTCCTTCCGCACCAGAAGCGGACCCAAAATGAAACGTAACTAGAGTGCATTTGAACTACATATTGGGGAGATGGAGTAAAGACGGTGTAGCATGCGATCCCATGGCCCTGACCCTTGAACCCTCAACCCTAAACCATAAGTCAAAGGAAGTGACGCCTGGGAATTCTGGGAATTATGCAAAGGTACCTGCCAGAACCCGTAGAATATATCAGGATCATCGAAGGTCTCTGTTCTAGGGGCTTGGGGTCTAGGGAAGGTCATACATGGAACGCCTGGAGACGTTTCTTTTTAATCTCAGAACCTGGAAATGTAGAGCGTAAATGATGCTGGGGGAGCTGAACTGTTGAAGAACCCAAATTTGGGAGCCAAATTTCGGCCCATTGAGGCAACAACCCAAACCTTGGGAGGAACTGAAAGTAGAACCTGAATTTAGGTATCCCATACTACTCATCATACTACTGTTGGGTACGTTTTAGGAACCCTTCAGGAATTGTATTTCCTAGGTTTGGCAATGAGGCCCTACAAAGGATGTCGGCTTCGGAAAGCTGGTGCGCGAATATCTGTTCCACACGTATTGGCTTGGTATTCGCGGGTCCCTATCATATGTACACTCACCGCTCAGCGGCTGCCGCTAATTTCTACATGGGTAGCCTTGTCTCCACACCCAAAGGGTCCATGTAGGTATATGGTATGTACTTAGGGCCCAAAGAGGTTCCCATATAGCTGCTTTAAAGCCCAAGTATATACCATATAGCTACATGGACCCTTTGGGACATAGCGCATAGCCTAAGGGTTGGGGGTTGAGGGGCTGTCCCATTACCTTACCACTGGTTAGCCGAGAACGCAGGGTATGAACTACTGATGTATTGGGGCTTCTACACCTAAACCCTGAACCCGAAACTCCACTGAATTCTTGGGCATTCTACAGGAACTGCTGTAAAGATTCAATCCACCAGTCCTTGCTCACCAGGTAAGTCATCTTTCAAAAAATCTGGGTTCAGGGTTTAGGGTGCCACCCTTGACCGGGTTGCTGTTACGGAACTTAAATCAGGTTACCAGAATGGGCATATACATATATATTAATATACCACTTAGTATGGTTCCCCTAATATAATAGCTTAAGATAAGTGCCTCAATAGCAACCCAGTAAACACCAGAGTCAGGTGAGCTCGCAGGGTATGCTCTCACTTGGCCATGATGGTGGAGAAGCCTCGCGAGCAAAAGGGCTCCAGTAATGTGTGACCCGCTTTACTATCTGGCACCTGCTAACAATCCCTTCTTTAGATGGCACCCCTAACTTGCTGGTTTCTTTTGGAGAATCAGGGAATGTAGTATGTACAGGGACTATATACAGATCATATTCTATTCCCTTCTTCCCTACTAAGAACCCGTAAGCCAAACAGCGTGCGGGCGGGTGGGAAGGGTTGGTCCGTCTTAGTCTGGGTTCCATAATGCAGGACCACTCAAGCCTCAGAAATCTGCAGCTTTTCCTTGTTTAGAGCACAACAAGCATAGAACTTCAGAAGTTATTCAAAAAAGTCCACAGACACTCATCAGGCCGTCCCCCACCCCCCAAAAAAATAAAGTTATAAGGTACACCCCAAAACAGTTGGGGTACCTTGCTTTGTGCTGGCCTCGCAAATTGACCTTACTTAAGGTATCAGTTGGAAAGCATGCAAGCGTAAGTTTCACTGTGGTTGCGGTGCCTTCTGTGTGCATACTTCTGTACTCATAGAGACACAGATTATACGCAACAGATTCAAGGCATTTACGGAGACAATTTACCAGCCCTGAACTGACTGTGGCTACTGTCAGGTATCTCTGTAGATACTTACAGCCCGAGTATCCGGGAAAAACAGTACTCTTCTTGCTTGCCCAAATTGGCGCGAGTATGTGCTGGATTTGCACCAACACCATTCCTATTCCCATGCGTGTTCTTACTGTTGAGCATTGCGGCGCCTGACCTTTTGTTATCTTTCTTGATTATCACCAATGCTTCCCTGAACCCTACCAAATCCACAAATCCCACTCGCAACACTATGAAACCTGATCACTGCACTGGAAGCCTTAGGGACTAAATCATTACCCTACAAAAGTCAAAGTACCCAACAGTTGGTTGCTTGAGGCTTTTGTACTAGAAATTGTGGTAGAGGTTCTGTGCAAGCATATCATGATTGGGCACTTGAACGCTCGTAGGGGAACAGTAGGGTGTAAGAGTCTTGACTCTTAAGGTAACTTGGAGCTTCAGGGTGATAACTCAAGTATTAGTGAGGTACTTGGTATCTTCCCAAAATAAGGGACCCAAATATGAACCCTAAAATGCCATAATCCCTTTAAGGGGACCCCTATAGAGGTACCCGCAATTCTGCTAAACCCCCACTTATACACGCCAATGATAACCCCCAAGGCTCCTACCTAGACCCCTATACCCTACCCGCCATTGTTTGCAGGATACCTATCTCTTTTGTCTAGTATCTTGTCTATACATGAAATTAGGTACCCTAAAAACCCTAAGGGTCCAAGTGCCTAATAATCATAGACTTACCCAAAACCTATACTATAAGTACTATCACCCAAAACCCAAGTACCTAATCCTTGGGTACATGGACCCTTAGGGAAAGGTCTATGGAAGCCCTTAGCTGCGCTCTTTTGACCCTAAACCCTAAACCCTAAACCTTTTGAACAACGCTCTCAGCTTGGACTGTCTGAAAGACGTCGAAGCCGCCTAATCGTCAGAGGAATCCGGGCCAGGAAAGGGACGCGGTTTAGGGTTTAGGGTTTAGGGCTTAGGGGTTTAGGGTTTAGGATATAAGGTTTCTTACAAAATGTGGAATGATTGCCTGTGTCTCGCCTTTCCTGGGTCTTGGACCATTACTTTGACATACTTTGGAGGTCCGGGTCGTCCACCTAAGGCAGTTTCAGGGTTTAGGGCTTAGGCTTCTGCTTCAGGGTCTGGGACTTATGTTGGGGTGACGAAATCACTGGAGACGAGATGAACACTCAGAGAAATGATTGCCTATTTCTCTTGACCCGTCCTAAATAAGACCCGCAACCCTAAACTCAAGCTTCGAAGATTCACGGAACTTCTCATTGGTAGGGCCCTAAACCCTAAACCCTAAGCCCCAATTCAGGGGCTTCAGGTTTCAGGACTTCGGGATCCTTCAGCAAGGGTTTAGGGTTTAGGGCTTCTAAGTCTTCGTATCATGGCGGGAACTTCTGTTGTCAGGAGGGTGCGGAGCTTCGTTATTCGGGAGAGGGGAGGACGTACAGTGTTTCTGGCTTTCAGGACTTTCGGTTTGAGGCTCTACTTTCAATCCAAGAAGAAGTCTCTCGTGGCCTTCCCCCTCAAAAGCGACCTACATATTGGAGCTGCATGTTAGGGAGAACAAAGGTAGGGTTTTTCAAGCTTGAAATTTTGGGTCTTTCACTTCAGCCTCGCCTGACAATATGAAGCCTACACAAATCAGTACGCGCGCAGCCCATCTACATGATGGGCTCCTGGCGCAGAAGCCACGGAAAAAATGCAAGCCTCTAATCTCTGCTACGCAAGCTGTCGCGCAGACCCCAAGGTCCTTGCGACGCCGGAGATGGGATTTCCCATCCAATTTCCGGAAGATGAAGCTAAGAGATTCAGATGCCAGACGTCCTGCACAGTGCACGAAACCAGTACTACTAACCACTGCTTTCAGCTCACCCTGCTGAAGAAGTGCATACTGCGACTGTTTTCGTTCCATAACACCAAGACACCTTACCGGCCTCAGATATTTCATCTGTGAATTGTCCCCAGAGAAAACGCACGTTTGTCTGACAACTGCGCTATATCTGACATGCTGCTGATTTTGAAGAGCACCGCCAAAGACTGTCAGCGTACTAGCAACCAGTACCTGTTTGTGCATATGTATATCTAAACACGATATGTATATATATATATGTATATACACGTAAATAGTCTCTCTCGTATGGTATGGTGCCGCTTAGGTTCACTCGTACACTACAACCCTTACTATTTAGAGTACCCAAACATGGCGTGTACATTTGACAAGCCCCAAATTTCAGTTTTGCATGATTATTCCAGAAAAGGCGCCCATTCTCCCAAGATAATTGAGACCTCATGCTTGGGCGACGTCCAAAAAGAAGTTGTAAACCCAGCCCCCACTAAGAGGTTTAGGGATTTGGGGTTAATGGTTATTTGGTCATGTATTGGGGAGGGGGGGCGGGTGCGTGAAAACTGTGATCCCTATTGGTGTAACCTATATCCTGATATCCTGAGATGAATCCCTAAACCCGAAATCTACCAGGTTTTAACCCTAAACCCTAAAAAACCCTAAGCCCTAAACCGAGTTTACGGCTTAGGCCCAGGGTCCAAGTTTATCATCCTGGGGCTTTGGGTACCTACCCTCCCGTAGCTTGTTGCTAGGGGGGCCCGATTGCACGTAACGCGGTTTAGGGTTTAGGGTAAGAAGCGAATTCATCCAAGGCTACTTACTAAACCCTAAACCCTAGCCCTACACACAAATTTTCAAACCTGCCAAATGCAAACGCCCCATCATCTTTCCGCTCAGCTAGAAGGAAAGCCGTCCAGGTTGCACTTGACGATGATATAGGCAGAGGACTATTCCCAAGGGTCGCAAGATGCGCGTAGCACATATGGATGGATTCCTATGAACACTAGAGCCGCGTGACAAACCATTAGAACAAGTTTGGAATTTGGATTTGGCACTGAAAATCCATAGTTCATGGCACTGGGACACTTCCCGATGATGTCATGTTTAGGGTTTAGGGTCCAGGGCTTAGGGTGGTCCAGGGAGATATGGATACAAGACAAGCGCAGCCCGTCTTCGCTTTCGCAATCATTTGCCATCACAACGCGGTGCAAAAAACTATCGCTGTCACTCACCAGCCGCCAGTTGCCTGAATGCTAAACCCTAAACCCTTAAACCCCTAAACCCTAAACACTTAAACCCCAAAACCCTTAAACCCTAAAGTCTTAAACCCTAAACCCCTAGACCGTAAACCCTGAAATAAACCCTAAACTCTTAAACCCTAAACCCTAAACCCCTAGACCCTAAACCACGGAGTTGCAGGGTGCACACGGCTTTGGCTTGATCCCAAAGGGTCCATGTAGGTATATGGTATATACTTAGGGCCCAAAGAGGTTCCCATATACCTGCTTTTCAAGCCCAAGTATATACCATATAGCTACATGGACCCTTTGGGGATTATTTTCAGGCCTAAAGTCCACTTAGAAGGGTTACAGCGAACTTGTCGTAGGGCACATAAGGGATCTAGCTTCTACAAGCTGGACATGCGCATCACTATAGGGTGCGGAGCCTTATCTTGGGGGTATGTAGCATTGGGGGTTCAATCACTTCGTAATGAAGTTTGGCTGTTTTCCTCTTGATTGGCTTAGGGTTTGGGGCTAAAGTATCAGCATCTTTATGGCCCATGCTTCGGAGACAACTCAAAGCGTCCATGTAGCTATATGGTATATACTTGGGCCTTAAAGTAGGTATATGGGAACCTCTTTTGGGCCCTAAGTATATACCATATACCTACATGGCCCTTTGGGTAATGGAGACAGCGTCTTGCGGATCAAGTTGCGTTCTTACTGCGTGCGAGTCCCGAGCCCATGTCTAGATGTTGTTGTGAGCTGTGGTGTCGAAAGCTTACAACATCCTCTCGATCCAATACGTAGCCCCTCTGCAAAAATCCTAAAACCCTAAAACCTAAACCTTAAAAACTAAGCCACAGTCCCCGGTGATGGTGCTGTGGGCGTCATGTTCATGCCTATAACCTGGCAGCCATCGGTACACCGTGCTCTAACCCCATGAGCAATGATTCAGCTCGGGTTGGGAAGTGGACCCCGTCGAGCATATACCCCTTGAAATCTTTCTTTCCTCCCTCATGCTTAAACATCAGAAAGGTGTTCTTCAGGACTGCTTTGCCCGAGCATAAACCATAAGCCTCAGCTCTAGGGCCCGAGTACCCAACCATCATATACTTCCCCAGCCCCTCTGCTACAATTAATAGTACCAAAGCCCCAAGTAACAAATTATTGGGTGCTTGGACCCTCGGGGTGGATGCTGAATCCTACAACACCGAGGAAAAGGCACCACCCCCCAACACCCTCAACAAAACCCTAGCCTGAACCCGAAACCCACAACACTTGCGTCCTGAACACTGAAGATCACACCTCCAAATCCTGAACCCTGGGCTCAAAACCCGTATCCTTTGAACAGCCATCCTAAACTGGGTGTAGGGTTTTGGGTCTAGGCTAGTCTTGATCCTGAACTCAAACACTCGCTTTCTGAAGCCTGGAACTGTAAACTCTGAACCTGCAACCCGGAAGTCTAAACCCTCAACCGGTTTAGGGTTTAGGCAAGCAAATCTGAAGCCACAAACTCCACATCTTAAACCCTGAGCCCCTGATCAGTCCTAACATCAAAAACACTGAAACCTCAACCACTAAATCCTGACGAAAACTACCCTGATCTCAAATCCGTACCCCCGCCCCGCCATCAGCCACAGGAAAGCCATGATATCTAGATCCTAAACCCTGAACTTGAAATCTGAAAGCCATTGAACAACAAACTAACACGGAGGCCAAAATTGAACCCCAACATCAACCAACAAAAACATGATGCTGTACTCCAGTAATCTGAATCTCATGAACCCTGAGCTCAAAACCCTAAANNCAATCTCTGAACCCTAAACCCAAAAGAACTCTAGATCAGAGTACCCGAGCCCAAAACCGGAATTAAATCTGACATTAAAGAACCCTCACCAAACTATAAACCAACCCTCAACTCCAAACGAAAACTACTCCCAAACATAAGCAGAGGTATGAGACCGCAAGCTTTAAATTCGCAATCCCGAGCTCAAAGCCCTAAACCCTGACATGAAAGGTGCCCGAACCAACTCTAGATCCTAAAGCCCTGAACTCAATATCAAATATGCTAAGCCGTATCATTCAAAGCCCCGGAAACTGTAAACTCTAGATCTTCACCCTAGACCCCAATCCTGCACCCTTAACCCCAAATCCTATACACGCCTAAACCCAACTCCTGAATCCTGAGACTTTGTCTGAAA
>CAJNIZ010037391.1:15668-66912 GCA_905231905.1 Symbiodinium pilosum
CCTACATCCTAAACCCTAGACCCTACATCCTAAACCCTAGACCCTACATCCTAAACCCTAAATCCCTAAACCCTTATCCCTAAACCCTAAACCCTAAACCCAACATCCTAAACCTAAATCCCTAAACCCTTATCCCTAAACCCTAAACCCAACATCCTAAACCCTAAATCCCTAAACCCTATGTGTGAGAAATGCCGGGCTGCTTTACACCACGCAGCCCTCGGGCTTGGTCCCCGGAGTGCAATCCTCCTCAAACAGGGAAGTTTAGGGTTTAGGGTTTTAGGGTTTAGGGTTTAGGGTTCTAGGGTTTAGGGTTTAAGGGTTTAAGGGTTTTTAGGTTTGAAGGGTTTTAGGGGAATATGTTACAAGGATTTAGGGTTTTAGCGTTTTAGGGGGTTAGGGTTTTTAGGTTTTAAGGGTTTTAGGGGTTATGGGGTTTTGGGCTTAGGGTTCAGGCGGGTGGTATTGCAGATCACCCCCCCTCCCCCCCAAAAAATGGAGAGTCACATGGATAAGACAATGGACAATGAAATGGACTGTAGGCCTGTGGCGTCTATATCCTCAAGCTTTCAGGAAATCCTAAACGAAATCCGTAAACCCTGGAAGAAGGATTCAGTGCTACGTGTTTAGGATTCATAGTTTGGGGTTCCGCCCTAAGGGTCCCTTGAAAACCGTCATCGAAATATCTGGGGACCTAGGGGAGTACATAGGGCTGAGGGTCCACGTACTCAACACCTAGATACTGAAGATTTGTAGTATAGGCTCTGGGGACCTGTAATATGAATTTTGCGTACTTGGACCCAGTATCCTAGTACTTTAAGGGTTCGGGGCTTCATTTTTCAAGATGCGGAACTTTGGGCTCAGGGTTGAGAACTTAGGGTTTAGGGTGTAGGATTCAAGTATTCAGGCATTTAAGTTTTGAGTAGCTTCTGAAAAGAAGGGTACCTGACGGATTTTGGGAGGGAGATACACAAGGAAGTGCAGGGGTTATGGGGCCACCACTGCAGATCACGAATTACATAGAAACCGTGGTGAGAACTTCCTTTCAGTCCGGTACAAAGGTACAAACCCCAGTTTATTACCAATGACTGCATTACACGCCACCTCCCCCCCTCCCACCAAAGGGACTCCCCCACAATAAGGGTGATCCCAGATCTGGGGCGGGCAGGGCTTGAGGCAGGGCTTGGGTCCAAAGATGTTTGAGTTTGGAGTCTAGGTCGCCTATGAATGAACTCCGGCGAAGACAGCGCTAAATAGTTCCCAAAGGCATGCACATATACTCCCAACGTCCATTAGATCGAGGCGCCAGAACCCCCTAAGATCCTGAAGGTAAATTGCCCCATGCAAAAGAACCAGTCTTGGACGGCTAAACGCTGAATCCTGGTGCCCCTGGATCCTGGCCCCTAAGCACTAAACCCCGGTTTAGGGTTTACAGTTTAAACCCTCAACCCTAAACCCTAAACCCATGTGGATGATAAGCTGAGGTCCCTAAACCTCTCTCCTTGACCGGTGCTGGCGGCTTGGCAATTGTGAGGGTGTCGGTGTTGTGCGACTTCTGGATACATTCCGTCCTTGTCTGTGTGACTCCATACGTAGGAACCTTAATGGCTAACCTGCTGATAAAGACTGTATTAAGCTATACTCCAAACTCCTAATATCCCCTTGATAACCCCTGCAATAGTCCCCCATATAACCCCTGATGTAATCCCCCTTTATGGAGTTTAGGCTATGGCTCATATGATGGGAAATCCCTTCGGGATTGCGCAGGGCTTGTTTGGAGCAGGTCCTCCTGACTGCATGAAGCTTTGCCTGGCGTCTGGGGCTTCGGCGACTCCAGGACTGCAGGACAGAGTTGATGCCCTAAACCCTAAACCCTGAACCCTAAACCCCTGTTCAAAACAAGTCTTGCTATTGATCTCTGCAACTATGTGCCTTTCGCGGCCTGTGGATGTGTTCGACGATTCGGACACCTAGGGTTTAAGGGCTATAAACTTTAGACCCTGAATCCTAAACCCTGAACCTTGATAAGATATTGGCATCGAGGAGTTTATGGAACCCACCTGGGATCTGCATTAAGCGCAGCAAAAATAATGGGGTATCATCGGTAACTCCTTCGAGTTGTTCTAGTAGGAACACCGGGGCTTCCACAGGTTATCTCATTTGCTCTTCCTACGCGACTCGGGTACGCACAGTTGCCTTCCAGAACAAGGTTGAGACCAAAGAAAATGCAGCCAGCATGCTTTACGAGCAGCCATTCCGCGAATGCGGATATGTTTTATGAGCTATAATCGACGCTCCTAGTATCCCCCTTGATAGCACTGATAATACTCCCCTACATGATCCCCTAGATAAGCCCCCTGAAGGAGTTTAGACTATAGCTCGTATGAACCTCTATGAAGGCAAAACCTGGTTCTGAGCGCCCACTCCGTTGCACAACTTCACTGGGACCATTCAAATGGTAGTACTAGCGATACTAATAACAATTGTAACACAACATACACTACCACATAAGCAAAAACAATGATAGGCCAACAGTGTTGATACTAAATATCCTCCCTGACCTGAATATGCAACAGTACCATAAGTCCCACAGTATCAAGTACTTAAGGTCGGGGACATTTTTAACATCCACCATAGTGGGAGGCTTTCTCGCCCCGGAATCTCAACCTACTCATGAAGCGCTCTCTGACATGCCAGTTGATTTTGCCGCTGGTGCTGAAACAGGGTGTGGAACAGCGAATCCATGTGCGTTCTGCAGGAGTGTACATTAGGGGGCGGTTATATAAGGATAATTGTAAGGTCCCCTTCCCCAATTCGATTCCAGGGCCAGAACGTGTTGGATAGCATGCCTCATCAAAGGTCCTTAAACCCAAACATTGCAGTACGGCAGGTACCTCAAGCAGTGTAAATTGTCTCCATCAACTTCATGGGTGGTTTCCAAAAGCACAGTGACATGCAGCGGTATCCGTTGGCATCGTTCTTTGAGGAAGGGCCGGGCAAAACCTAATCTGAATTCCTAGGTGCGTGTTCGTAATTAAAACCTAAATCACTCCTTGAAACCTGAACCCTGAATCGATAGCACTAAGCCCTATAGACCTTCTCATGCCTTATATCCCTAGACACGGAGTTATCATAAACTCCAGCTCCAACAGTTGAAGCCTAAATCACTTAAGCCAAAATTCCCCAATCCCGAAATGGTAAGCCTAAATCCATCCCTTTCCCCTGGCTTCGGATGCTTGAACTCGAAGTGCTTTGATCCGAAAACCCTATAAGGCCTGCCCCCACCCCCTTCAGAGTAACACGGAGCGCCCTATAAGCCGTTCTCTTCGTGCAATAGTCAACTCAAGACCCCGTAACCCCTAAACCCGAAACCCTAAATCCTAAACTCTCACTCCTAAGCCCCAAATCCTAAACCCTAAATCCTACATCCTAAACCCTAAATAGTAGTTTCCATTTTATTTTCCATTATATCAAGTCAGCCCCTATAGAATCCCTATCCCTAAGGGTCCAAGTACCTGATCATCATAAGTATACCCTAAACGCTAAACCCTACATCCTAAACCCTAAATAATCGTTTCCATTTTATTTTCTAGTATCTCAATATAGCCCCTATAGAATCCCTATCCCTAAGGGTCCAAGTACCTGATAATCATAAGTATACCCTAAACCCTAAACCCTACATCCTAAACCCTAGACCTTGTCCTTTAGTTAGCTTGGGGGAAGGCAAACCCCAGCGCGAGCAGGTGGCAAAGCAGCGGTTTGGTCACCCGACTTGGTAAGTACGTCCTGAGATGGGGGTTTAGGGTTTTAGGGTTTAGTTTAGGATTTAGGGCTTTGGGGCTTTTAGGGGTTAGGGCTTAGGGCTTGGGGTTTAGAGTCTTGAGATGGCGAACGCTTTAGATTTCAGGGTTACGCAGGTTTAGGTTTTGACGTCCTGGAGTTTTGAGAGAATATGGTGTAGGTCTTTGAGAAGTGAGGGTCTAGGCTTTACAGGTTTTTAGAGTCTCGGCTCCTAACAGTCCAAACCAACTTGAAAAAGTTTCTGAGAATTCCTCTAGTCGTTTCCATTTTCTTTTCCGTAAATATCCCTACATCATCCCACTATATACCCTATAATCCCTATAAGACCACCCTCTTAAAAACCTAAAGGACGCACAGGAAGGTTTATGAGCGCTTTTTTTTCATCCTCCAGTCGCGCCAAAGAATGCCAGAAACACACACACACACAAAGACATAGCCATCGTGTATACGGGGATAATGGAAAGGAAAATGGAAACTATAGGGATTATAGGGCTTCTATAAGGTTATATGGGGAAGTATGAGGTATACATGGGCTAAACCCCCACAAGTTATAGGATGCTTTCTTGTACTCTCTTTGCGATCCTAGAACCAGATCCTGCTTTTTCAGGGGCTGAAGAGGGTTATTCAAAGTGCTTCAGGCTAACGGCGCGCAGCCAGCCTCGCTGTATAAAAATGATCCTCAACAGCGGAGAATATGGTGTTGAAGAGGGTAGTCACATCGCGCAAGAAAACCTGGAAGGATTCTTAACCTTTAACCCTGAACAGTGTTATCCTCTCCTTGGGGCTCATGGTTTTTCTGATTACTAAACCTGCTGACGCCCAAAGGACAGTGGCAGAGTGACATTTAGACAATTACTATGGTAGGGGTATATGGGACTTGGCCTTACATATTCTTCCAAGAATTGAGACATGAATTCCAATAAGAACCAGTATCATAAGAGGAACTCTTGCATAGGGACCCGTGTTATAGTCAGTTTAGGGAAATCCTCGCATACTGGTAACGGCGACATATTTAAGCAACATAGACTTACCAAGCAATACCATAGCGATTGTAGTAGTATTAGTAAAACTGGTACGGCACACTAATTCCGGTAGTAAGCATAGTGATCATCGCAAACATCATGATAATAGCAGTAGCCGTAGCTGTAACCGTAGCTGTAGGAGCAGGAGGCGGAGGAGTAGAAGTAATAGTAGTAGTTGTGGTGGTGGCGATGATGGTGGTAGTGCTGGTACTAGTACTAGTAATAGCACTAATTGCAGAGGTCGGCTCGATGTCGACGGTGCGCTTGGTCTTATCTTTATTTGTGTCTGTCTGGGCGCTGCTCAATGATACTCGGGGACGACAGCGTAGCAAAATGACAGATCAACGGTAGCTGCGTCGCACGTGCACAAAGTGACCCGCGCTGGCGTCTAAAGATTTTAAGTGGATCTAGGTAAGTATCATCTTTAATGGTGAGGATAAGAGAATAGAGGATGGTACCTGGTTGTCACTTGGGTCTTTCCCGGTCTCAAGGGCCTAAACCCTAGACCCGGAACCCTAGACCCTCAACCCTAGACCCTAAAGCCTAAACCCTTAGAACCCTGAACCCTAAACCCTAACCCTTAGAAGGTGTCTGAGATGTGGCTGCTGACCTGGAGAGTAACGGCTTCTAGGCTGACAGCTAGGGAATGCATGTGGGAAGCCTCTTTAGAATTGTATTCCCCTTTCAGTAGATAGAATATGGGGTACATGGGGATCTTATTATAATACACCCAGAGCCATATCCTATCTACTTAATTAAGGGGGGACCATAAGCTTTAACATATACGCTTCAGAATATAGAGATTCGGGTTGAGGTTTTTAGAGCCTAAGGGTTTAGAGTTAAGGGGGTTACATAGAGAATAGAAATGGGCGTATTTTCTATTTGGTGTTCCACATTGTTTCTATGATTGACGCAATTATCCGCATAGTTAGCTTTGGGGACTTCTGTAGTCCAAGAGGCAAGAAGACACTGAATACGCTTCAGCGCATTCCACTGCGTCTTCAGGTTGTCAGAGATGGCAACAGCCGTGCTGTAGCTGTTCCTGGAGAAGTAATTTCTCAAAAAAACAGCAGTACACCGAACATGTGAACAAACGTTACGCGAAGCTACGAATTATCAGCCCGGCCCGAAAAGCGGCGTCATAAGAAAACTGTTTGCTATGCCCTGTGCCGAAGACCTACGCGGCTACTTTCTACCAAGCCTAACAGCTACCCTGCCTTAAGCCCTACACCCCACACTAACATGAAACCCATGGAAGGACCTTTAAAGAGACGACGCCCCGTTTGGGGTTCCATGTTGGTTTGGGTGTTGGGTAGCAGTTTTCCAGGGTGTTGGGTTTAGGGCAGGTTAGGGTAGGGACCGAGCAGCCGGGACGGGGAAAAGCACATGTCGTGGGATCCTATACTACACGCCCCCACCTCCCTTCCCCAAATCACGCGTCAATCAGCCCTAGATGAGTTCTGATTTGACCTCAATTGGCGTCCATTTTCGGGGGAGAAGTACGGGAGGGGAGGTGCAGGTGTAGTATGGAATGATCCCAAAAAACGTTCTGTCACAGGAGTTAAGTTGCTATGACCCTGATCTGCTTCCTAAGCTCCTGAATGAAGTCCCAAGCTCCGAGCTCATATAAAGGTCAAAGTACTGGCAACAAAATTAGAAACAGGAAATGATCAAGTCAGATGCTTTGATACCTCACACTGCCCTAAAACCTTAAGCCTTGAGCCCTAAATCAACCCTAAGCCCTATAAACTCCAGACCCTAAGTCGGCCTTTGTTCTTCATCCCGGGCATTTGAATCCTGGACCCTCAGCCCCAAATCCATCGAAATCTTAGACGCTAAGCCCCTAGACCGAAGATTAGGGTCCAGGCTCCTGTGCCCTAAGCCCTGAGCACGACCCTCAAACCCTGAACGATTCGGGTTTAGGGTTTAGGGGTTTAGGGTTTAGGGGGTTTAGCGGGTTTAGGTTTTAGGCCTTCCACGCTAACTCCGCTAACTCCAAACCTCAAAGCCCTTGCCCTGTAACCCTACCCCCCCCCTCCTGACCCCTCAAACCCGGACACACAACCTCGATGTGACTGTGGCGTTTAGTCCAGAGTTTAGGGAGTTTAGGGTTTAGGGTCTTGGGTCTAGGGTGCAAGGTTTAGGGTCTAGGGCATGGGGTCTACTACACGGCCCCGCGCACTTCACCTCCCATAGATCCTAATTAAATCAACCCGTCTTAGGCCTTGTTTATGCCTGCTTTGGAGAGGCGCCCTCAGCCCTGAACGCTACCATAAACCATCAAGCCTCAAACCCACGCCCAAAATCAAAGCTCAAAGCTCTAGGCTCTAATTAACCCTTAAATCCGAAACCCGCAACCCTGAACCCCCCCCAACTCTTGACCCTGAAGCCAACATAAACCCAGAGCCTCCCGCATAGCTTTTGGGGTAGTATGTCACAGCATACCATGGATGGAGGAAAGCTTGCACCACCTGTATAGCCCAGATTCAACCTGTAACTTTCTATCCATTTGACTCTCTATGAGTGGGTAATATCCCTAAACCCTCTATAATCCCCCAATAATCCCAATCTAATCCCTACATAGTTGGGTAATATCCCTAAGCCCTGTGTAATCCCCCTATAAATCAACCCTAAACCCTAAACCCTAAACCCCACGTAACCACTTTGCAGTCCATGCGTCTCTTGCGCGGCCACAGAGGCGGCCCAACAGCTATCATAAGCTTTGCACGCAGACACCTTGCCTGTGTCCGTAGAGTTTAGGGTTTAGGATTTGTGGGTTTAGGGTTTGTTAAGGGTTTTGGGTTTAGGGATTTAGGGGTTTAGGGTTTATCAAGGGTTTAGGGTTGAGGAATTGAGTGGTTTAGGGATGAGGGTTGAGGCTTCGGGTTTAGTATTTAGGTTTTTGAATGGAAATTTCACTGTCTGCGTTCTGGGCATGCATCCTGATCTATCCAGTGTATTTCGGTCGTGTCCAATTACGGCAGAAAATGGGGAGCGTTATCACTACTGCTGTACTTCCCGCGCAGTTCCAATTACCCAGTAATCACATATTTCTCCAGGACTTCTCCCGCAATGACCAGTACCGAAGCGACAAATAACCAACTATTCGGTACTTGGACCCTTAACCCTACACCCCATATACCCTGAATTCATTTCCGGAGACTACGAGGCCCCTAAGTTTAGGGATGTACCACAGCAACATGAGAAAAAATCCGGAGGGTTCCCCTAAACTTCTCCCAAACATCCCAAGCCTCCTATGTCAAGGAATGATCCGACCTCAAATCCGAACATTACACACAGTCAGCTAAGTCTCTTGACTGAATGATCCCCATTCCAGAAATTTGGAAGAAACATCTTGAACCTCCTGGAACCCCAAGTTTACGCTTTAGGGCTTAACCTTCCAAACATACACCCCAAATTCTTCGAATTCTTGAGCTTAAAGTCTAGAAAGAATACCTAGTTTAATTTGGGCCCTGAAATCTATGAATAGTATGTACTCTGGGGCTATTAGCAGCTCTCAGGAAAGTCGTCCTGAGCTCCCTGAATGACGAATCCCCCAAACCAACAAAAATAATTGCTCCCGCTTCGTGCTTCATCGGTGTTCATAGTTGGTAATATCGATGTTTCCATTGGTATCTTTCCCATAACTACTACGGATGCCTAATCCAATCCCCTAAACCCATCACCCACTCACCACCAAGTACAGTATCCGCCACGAAACAAAAAAACAACAGACTTGCCTAAACCCTGAAACCCTAAACCCCTAAACCCCTAAACCCTAAACCCTTCACACTCATCATCCTCAAAAGGCCTTTTTCATCCCCTCAGACCTATAAACCAACATGTCAAATAGCTCCTTTGGGGCTCTACTATAACTTAGGTACTGCCCCCACCCAGTAAGAGTCCATATTAGGGGTCCGATTAAGGGCTATAATAACCTTATTATAGTTATTATCCAACTGTTACTGAGGGGGGGGAGTACCCAAACTATAACAAACATTAACACCCTAAACCCTAAACCCTAAACTTTGAACTCTACACCCCAAACTCTCAACCCTAAACACTTAACACTTAACCCTAAACCCTCATTCCTAAACCCTAGACCCTAAACACTTCCTGACGGGATTGGAGGCCTTGGTAAGGAAGGCAGATCGCCTCCGAGGCGTTCGATTTCCTGTAGCGGACGCTGGAGTTTAGGGCTTAGGATTTGGGGTTTAGGGATGAGGGTTTAGGGTTTAGGATTTAGGGTTTAGGGTTTAGGGATGAGGGTTTAGGGTTTAGGGTTGAGAGTTTGGGGTGTAGAGCTTAAAGTTTAGGGTTTAGGCTTTAGAGTGTAGGGTGTAGAGTGTAGGGCTTGTAGCTTAGGATTTGGAATAAGGACTTACTATGTGCGGTTTCTCACAACAGGGGGCCCTTGAGAGATGTTCGAGATACATCGGGGAATGCCTGAAGATGACATGTGTCGCTACTTCAGGTGGATGTTGGGAAGCTCTGACTCATTTTCCTAAGGGTCCAAGGACCCAATTAATTGGATTTTAGAGCCCAAATACCATTGACATTTTAGTATTTGGGCCCTAAAACCCTATTATTTGGGTCTTTGGACCCTTAGGTTTTGGCAATGCTGAACCATTAGAAGCTCCTTCTTGAGGGGGGTTACCTCGTAAACTCACTATAATGGGTCTTGTTGGGTAATAGAAACTACCATATAGGCCAAGCACTGAATACTGTTTGTGTGGGCTTCTCCCTGAGTGCCTATTCTCAGACACTGTATCTAAATCTGGGTCATGAGAAAATATAATCCCCAGAACCTGAACTACGGCCGTTCTGGGTCTATATATACATATAGCATATGTACATACATATACAGATACGTATGCAGATACAAATACATAAAGATGTACATATATATATATATACATCTTACACAACAGTTTGAGGTAAGTTCGGGTGAGGGCGCTAGAATTTGCCCTGCCGAAAATACTATATAGCATTTGCCGCGGGAATTTCGGCTGGGCTCGTACTCAACTACCCGACCCTCATGGGGCTACCCAAATGACAGCTTGGGCTACAAGCCCGGTTCTCGCTAATCATTTAGTCTGTTAAACTTGTTGACATGTTCCCTGCAAAAGGTGGAGCATTTGGGAGGGGAGTAGTTTCATGTGGGTGTTGCGGTGTATTCCACAACTGCTCTATGTGAGGTTATAACAAGAAGAGTTACACTGCTGCTAGTTTGTTCCGCAGCATATAACACAGAATGAGCTACAGTGAAAACTCCTAGTATCCCCCTCGAAAGCCCCTATATAATCACATTTACAACCCCCTTTAAGAAGAGTAGATTATGGCTTGTGTAAGGATGTGATGGGATTAGCATTGGCAATTCTTCAGGCAAAGCCCTGAGCCCCAAACCGTAAACCCTAAAGCCTAAATCAAAATCTGTGTGAAGTTCCTGCTATGCTATGCTGATGCATAGGTGGACCCATGTTTAGATGTTGGAGAAGTTTGGGAGTTGGGTAGACGCTTATATGAATTTTGAAGTGAACCATTTCCGTCATCCCTCAACCCCTAATCCTGAACCTCAAGCCCCAAATCCTAAAACAGAAGCCCTAATCTCAAAACCCAGCGCCCAAATCCTTAAACAAAACAATCCTCACTAAAAGCAGGCAGGTGTCAGACTCTGGCAGTGCAGCTCCTGGCAATGCATCTTCGACTTTTTTGTTCAAGGTTTTTCCGTTCGAGGGTTCAGGCCATCTGCAGCCAGCAAGCTCGTGCGGAACAGGACAAAGCTGTCACGTATACAACGCGTCGATGCGCAATGACATTTGCTTTGGTTGTGATGATGCCTACTGCGGCGGGACGAAAGTTTCCTTCACAAAACATCTTGTAGGGATCCAAGTGCACAAATAATATCTACATTGGGCCCCAAAGTCTGCAAATATTAGCTACATTGGGCTATTCGGATCCCAAATATTAGGGTCTTAGGTACCCTAAAGCCTTATTATTGGAATACTTGGACCCTTAAGGATTTTTCTAGAGCGCATGTAGCAACGCGCTTCCCGAGTAGACTCCTCCACCAAGGCCCCACCCCCTCTACTCGTGTTGGCATTGGGTTTAGGGTTTAGGGTTTAGGCTTTAGGGTGTAGGGTTGAAAAATTCCAGTAGGAACACAACAGCAAGCAACATAAAACTTGTCTTCTTGAATCTCTAAGGGTTCAAGTACCCCAAAATCATACACATCCCCCAAACCTTTACTATAATTACTCTTACCCAAAACCCAGGTACCTAATTATTGGGTACATGGACCCTCTGGGAATATAGTTGCCAGGTCGGTCTACCAGCCTAGAAGCTCCTTGGCTTCGATTCCCAAGGTTTAGGGCTTAGTCCCAAAGATATCTCACGGGTCCACGTACCCTACAATCACATGGGTGGTTGTCAAAATGATGCTCCCTTCTTGGGTACCCTAAACTACATTAGGTGCCGTATTATAATAGGGATCCACAAAGGGACCATCATTTGGACAACCACCCATATACCCAAGACCTGCACTATAATCACTCTTACCCAAGACCCACATACCTAGTTATCGAGTACTTGGACCCTACATCCTAAACCCTATATATCCCAATATATATCCCTTAGAAAGGATGTAGTTCCCCCCAAGGTACTGGGCCCATCTGGCTTCAAGGCCCCAGTTCCGGGACCCCCTCAAATTTTTTGGTGGTTTATATGGTACATATAGGTGTTCTATAGGGATACGTACGGTTTAGGGTTGAATTAGGGTTTAGGGTTTCCCAAGTCAGGGATACGTGTTGGGGATCCCTACAATGGGGGATATCATACCTTGGGGTCTGTATTGGGGTACCCTAATTTGGGGACACTACGATTCGGGACAAAGCCGTTTCCCAAGCACGAAACATCCAGCGCTGTTTTCCTGACATCTTGCAATGCTACCCTGATGCTTGGATGACAGCCCCTTTGCTGTCGGAGTGCATTCAGGAAAGCACAAGGGTCCTCGTAGCTATATAGCATGTTATTACTTGGGCCCTAAAGTCGATATATGCCACCACATTGGGCCCTGAGTATATACGATGCAGCTACATAAACCTTTTGGGCAGGACACCGGACAACCCAGACGCCCCGAACCTGTCACCAGGCTGCTCAAGCTGCATGGTTGTGATTGTTGAGTACTTGGACCCTTAGGGTTTGTCTTGTTGAGTCGCGGCTTGTGGCTTTACACACTGAACCCCGTAGAATCGGAAGCCACTCCACTGAGATGCTGGTAAGTGACTTACACTACATGTCCTTGGTAGACAGTAAATCATAATCCCTAAACCCTAAACCCTAACTCAAGGTGCTTCCTGATCATCATAAATGGGATTGACCTCCATTAACAGCAACTTCATCCAGGCACTAGCCCCTAGGGTTTAGGGTTTATGGCTTGGTTTTGCGTTTACTGTTGGGGTGTAGGGTTTAACTTGAGGTTTAAGCCCTTGGTCCTTGACGGACACCGGCGATGTCTTGATGTTGCACTCGCTTTGCTTGGCGTTGTAGCTTGAGGTTGCATCCTCCGATTGGTGAAGGTTGGGGTAATATTGGGGTTATATTGGGATAATGGAAAAGAAAATGGAAACCCTAGGTCCCTTCAAAGGGAGATATAGGGTTATATTGGGGTTACATCGGGATAATTGACAATAAAATGGAAACTACTCTTCAGGGTTTAGGGTTTAGGGCGTAGGGTTTCGGGCTTAAGGTGGTTGCAACCTCGGTAAACCCTGAACCCTCAACCCAAACACTTTTAAAACCCTAAACTCTATGCCCATGCCCATGATGGCGTGACTTACTTTAAGTTGCTTAACAGCAACCGCACTTGGATGGAGGATTTCTTGCACCACACATATCACACAAAGCCCCCACCTTAGACCTAGACCCTACATGGTAGTGTAGGATCTACTCCATCCACCGTACCAATAAAACAATGACCCAAGGCAGAGAAGGTTGAGAGTCTTGTTCTGCCATCCCGTGGGGCTCTGAGTGTATAACTGACACCTATGCAGGGTTTAGTGTTCAGGGTTTAGGAAGTGTATAACTGTATAAGTGACACCTATCTATGAACAGTGCCTACTTTAATGTGCACCTCACAATAGCATACCCCCTGTAAAACGATATCCCAGCCCTGAAGCGCAATCATAACATGAAGCCTTTGGGATCTGGACTTGTGAAGAGACGGTTTTTCAAATCTAGCCACCCGCGCTAAAGCTAACGCCCAAACTATATATGTAGCGCGAACCTTGAATCCGAAGTTCTTCTGTCAGTCCTAGCACTTTCGGGCTCCATACTGCTGACAGATCTCTACTTCCTCACCTCTACGCCCCCTATCAGGTCCCTCCAAGAACATTGCAGTCGAGATTCCGTGCAGTTCTGCTTTCCTTAGCTGAATCACTTTCCCCAGGGATCCAAGTATACAAATAAGACCTGCATTGGGCCCTAAAGTCTATACATATTACCTGCAATGAACTATATGGATCCTTGGTGCTTCTATGTAGTAGATTAAAGCTACTCTGAGTAACTTCTCAGGTTGCACCAGTCCTGCTACTTGGTGGTTGCTACAGGGAATCAAGGAATATGGAAACAACTATATGATTTTGGTTATACTAGGGCTATTATGGGGTTCCTCCTTCCCTACTAACATCCAGTCGGGCTGTACAGGTAGAGGCGTGCTGAGAATGCTGATGGGGGCTGAGGGACAAGCACGTAGGGTGAGGGTTTATGTGCTGGAGCCCAGTGATGTTCATCACATTGAAATTCAGAATGTTTCTTGGAAACATGGACAGACATCCAAGTAAAAGCACCCACCCGAACCCTAAACCACCAACCTTCGACCCTAAACCCTAAGCCCTAAACCCTGAACCCTAGGCCCTAAGCCCTGAACCCTAAGCCCTAATGCTAGAGCCTAAACCCTACAAACCCTGACCGCGCACCCTGAAACCCTCAACCCTAGCCTCGATCCTTCAACCTTCATGTATGCATGCATGCATGTATGTATGTATGTAGGTAGGTAGGTAGTTAGGTAGGTAGGTAGGTAAGTAGGTAGGTGTGTAGGTATGTAGGTATGTATGTATGTATGTATGTATGTAGGTAGGTAGGTAGGTAGGTGTGTAGGTATGCAGGTATGTATGTAAGGGGTTGAGGCCGTGTCTATAGACGCCAGGAAAAATGAATTCGGCTTGTTAATAGGGAACGGAGGCAAGGATCTACCCGAAAAGGTTCAAACGCCAAATAATCATCCACTTAACCAACACCTGTGCGATAGTAACTATGTACTCAAAACCCAAGTATGTAATCATTAGCTACTTGGACCCTCCAGGTATAATACAACAAATAGGGGAGTATGCGAAAGGGGAATACCTGGTTATTAGGTGGGCATTACCCTTCCAACCCTAAACCCTAGGCCCTAGACCTTAAACCCTAAGTAGCCCTGAAGTTCCATTGCAGTCTGGCCACGGGTCCTGCAGAGGCACAAGGGGCGTGCGTTTGAATCGTGAAGGGCTTAGGGCTCAGGGGCTAATTTAGGTTCAGGGTTCAGGGTGTAGGGTTTAGGTCTCAGGGTTTAGGGTTTACGGGGCAATACATGCATACATGCATACATGCACACATGTCATACAGACGTGTGCATTTAGCCAAGAAGGCTTCGTACTTTACAACCTACATCTTTGCATTGGGTCCACGTACTCGAATAGTAGATAGTTTGGGCCCAGATGGGTTCCTGTATAGGTACTTTGGGCCCTAATTACATACTTGGACCCCTCAGGGTTGTACGGTAGTTGAAGGGTAACTCTTTGTAAGGGCTCAGATTTTGGGGTCTTAGACCTATGCCAGCAGTGTTGTTTGGTAGAGGTTTTTGGGTGTATACGGGAACACAGCATGTTTCTTGAATTGCACACATATAGTCTAAGTAGGCTCCAGGTGAAGAGTTTCTAAGTCGGGCGCGCAGGGCGAGGAGCAGAATTGCAATGTCTAGGCAAGGTGATGAAGTGCAGGAAGCTAACTACACACACACACACACACTGTAGGGTTTAGGATCTTGAGCCCTGGAGGTTCATCACACCCCAAACTCTAGAACTCTTACCCAAAGGGCCCTAAGGGTCCAAAGTGTACACTTACCATAGACGCCCTTCAAACCCATGGTAAGTTTCACAGTGCAACAATCCCAAAGTATATGACTATTGTATACTGCACCCTCGGGGTAAGGGTCCATGTTCCCCACAACTGGGTACTTGTTCCGGCGTTCTGGCGGGAAAATGGCCCCTTTGACAAGGCGTGGGGTGTAGGAAATGGGACCCGCACACAGAACTGCAGCACCCAGCCAGCTGTAACCTTGAAACGAAAAAACACACTTCATGCTCCTCGCTACCTGCCCCCCAACATCATCGTTGTTATTGAAGGGTCAAGAATAGTGAGCAGGCTTTATATGACATTATAATCCCTATATAACCCTTATTAGCTTCCATTTTCTTTTCCATTATCCCTACATAACCCCATATAACCCTTAGTAGCTTCCATTTTCTTTTCCATTATCCCTATATAACCCCTATATAATGTTCAGGATTTCCCCAGTCCTATATTCAGCCAGCATGTCGATGTTGCGCTGCAAGTAGGCTTCATAGGTGGAGCCCACCGGGAAGTCGTCCTGTCCAAGGCTGTAGAGCTGACTATGGGTTTAGAGTTTACGGCTTAGGGGTTGCGGGGATTTGCGTTTTACAGGCTTAGGGTGTAGGGTTTTGGGCTGCAGGGTAGTTCGGCGAAATTGGGAACTCATTTGAAAATACCAACTTCGGTACTTCCACATGAGCTCTCATTGCAACCGCTTCTCCCTAAGGGTTCAAGTACGCAAACAGCAGGGCTTCATGCCCGAAAAACTATAATCTCAAAGAATTTAATTTTGGTGCCTATGTTTGAAACCCTCTTCCCATTCATTTTGGTAATTGGGCTTTTGAGGTCAAAGCTGAAGAAAAACGAGCCTGGAGTTCAGCTCGCAGCACGAAGTGCACAACTCGGGGCATGTATACAGGGGTTGGGCCCGTGTACTCGGACGAAGTAGCAACACTGCAGCATGTCATCTACATGGCATACATTTTCAAAGAGAACATGCGCGCGTCCCATGGGCGACACCTGGATTCTGCCTCATATCTTTCTTTGTGAGTTGCATAAAACCAAACCCTTTACCCTTAACCCTACACACTAGCCTACGTTTATTGGGTTTGGGGTGTAGTGTAATTCCCTTACGGCGGAGCCATAACCACCAAGCCACAAACAAATCCTCAACCTCAGCAAGAGGATATCTGATCCCTATGCCGGTAAACCTAAGACATAGCCCTGAACATTGGACCCTAAACCTAAAACCCTGAAACCCTGACGGAGTAGATTTCGAAACACCTGTGTTATCCGTCAAAACGATTCTACAACAGCCTATAGCGTACTACCTGATTCTAGCTGAAGTTTGCCCTACCTAGCTGAAACCGGAAACCTAAATCTTCGCCTCCTGAAGCATGAAGTCCTAGACCCTAAACCTGAAACCCTAAACCCTAAAGTCCTAAA
This sequence comes from Symbiodinium pilosum, assembly GCA_905231905.1. Lineage (NCBI taxonomy): Eukaryota > Dinophyceae > Suessiales > Symbiodiniaceae > Symbiodinium > Symbiodinium pilosum. Next base: position 32,084 of record CAJNIZ010037391.1, read on the forward strand.
CATCAACCCTGGGCCTGGAATCAACGCTCCAAGGCTACTCTCGAAGCGTAAAACTCAAAATCATAAACACCCTAAATCTCTCATCCTTAACCCCAGAAGCCTATTTAAACCCGAGCCCTAAACCCTATATAATCACAACACAGCAAGCCAACAAAACAAAACTACACCAAAACCCATAAATTCCTGACCCTAAAGCCCTACCTAGAGAACCTGAAGCATAGAAGGAGGAAAGCTGCCAACATCTTAGGTACAACATTCTTTTTGTTGGGTACACTCCTTGCTCTAGATAGACTGAAGCCTAAACCCTACACCATATGAACGCTAAACCCCCGAACCCTAACCCTCAAACCCTCCTAAAGTGTAAGCCCTAAATCCAGATAGCACGTCGCGGTTTAGGGTTTAGGGTTTTGGGTTAAGGGTTTGGGGTTTAGGGTTTGGGACTACTTAGTGCAATAATTAGTATTTGTGTTTGAATACTTATTATACATACAACTGCCCATGAACCATCACTATAGCAGGCCTTATACACCCCTCAAAAAATCCCTAGTCACAACTACCCATGAACCTTCGAGCCCCAAAATATACCCTTTACTCCCTATATAACCCCCTATAATCCCTATAGTTCCCATCTTTCCATTATCCTAATCTAGCGCCAATGTAACCCCAATCCTCTAAACCCTAAACCCGGTCCCTAAACCCTAAACCCCCTAAACCCTAAACCCTAAACCGCATTAACCCAAAGCCTCATGGCAGAACCATGACTGATAGTTGGTGGAGCGGTCCACAGCAGCGAAATACTCGCCTAAGCTCGTTTCGGGCTATGGCGTAGCACGAATTAGGCTTAAACTTGCTAATGTGGACCCATGATTAAGAAACCCCCTCGTTTTAAGGGCTTTAATATCAGGATCCCTCTTATCAACCCCTACGAACGGGAGGGGATTTCTGAATCAGGGGTCTACGTTACTCTAAAGCCCTGAGAGACAGCCATGTTGGGCCAATTTCAACATGAACCACCAGTTCAGGTAAGCTCCCTAAGGTTTAGGGTTTAGGAAAAGTCGCCACTCTGCCCCAGCTTTGAATGCACAAGTATGTCTGTCCTTCATACCTGGGGCTCCTTGCATGATAACATGATGCGGCGGATACTAAAAAATCCTCCATGACCCTAAGTATCTCAAACCTCTAAATTTCTGACATTTTAGTCTAAAGTCATGCATGCCATTTTGTATCAACAGTGCGCAGGGGTTTCGGCTTTAGGCATTTTCCTAGCTTCTGCTTTGCGAGCACTGCTGTTGATGCACAGCATTCTGTTGCCAGTCAAAACCCTCTACAGTGGACGGGAAAAACAATGATGGAGAATTCGTGTACAATTCCCAGGGGCATGAAGGCATACCCTAGACCCTAAACACTGAACCCTCTAGACCACAAGAGAAGACTTCCATAGGAACGGAACTGGTACCTCATGGGAGTCCTAGGAGTGGTAGAGAAGGCCTATGGGAACCCCTAAACCCTAAACCCTATATGATCCCCATATAACTACGCGGCACTTAGAACCCCTACTAGGGGTTAACCCTTAGGTACGTATAACGGCAGTATGAGGGAATCCTAAAAGGTTAAGGGTCTAAGGTCCAAGCTAAGTCCCAAGGAGATAACCCCTATATAACAACTACCCTAAACCCTAAACTCTGCAAAATCCCCAGATAACCCCTATATAATCCCCAGATATCCCCTATATATAACCGCGTTAAACCCCACATAAACCCGTTAAACCCCTATTTAAGCCCGTTAAGCCCCTGTATAACCCCGTTGAACCCCTATAAAACCCCGTTAAACCATATAAAATCCCCAGATAACCCGTACATGAGCCCTTTAAACCCCAGTGTAAAAGGGCTTGGCAGGAACCTTGCAGCTGTGTGGCAGCGCGCCTGTTTGGCCACACGCAACAGCTCCTGATAGGAGGGTTCAGGATTTAGTTTAGGGTTCAGGTTTTAAGAAGGTATAACGAACGCGAATTCAGTGTTCGTGGTTGTTCCTCTGCCTGTTCCAGAGTATTGAACGAAAACAACCTTGAACCCTAAACTTTGAACTCTCCCCATACCTGACTAGCTGTGCGACCGTAATCCCTGAACCCTTCTTAGACCCTAAACCCTAAAAAGCTTAAACCCTTAATCCTAAACATCGAACCCCCCCCTAAACCCTAAACCCTAAACCCTAAACCACCACAAATCTTGAGAATGTCCCTAGGCGGGCCTGGGCCAGCAGCACAGGGTTTAGGGTTTAAGGGGTTTAAGGGGTTTAGGGATCAATGTTTCAGGGGTTTAGGATTTAAGATTCAAGGTTTAAGGGCTCGAGGTTTAAAGGGTGTAGGGTGTAAGGTTCAGGGTTTAAAGGGTTTAGGGTTGAGAGTTCAGGGTTTAAAGGGCTTAGTGTTCAGGGTTAAAAGGCTTTGGGGTTCCGGGTTTCAAAGGCTTAAGGGAAGGTGCAGAAGCAGTAAGGGCCCATGTAACCAATGCGTTGGCACTTGGTATTTGGGTAGCTAATAAGAATTGCAGCTTCAGGCAAGTATATGATTATTGACTGCTTGGACTCTTAAGGTGATGCAGGGGTTATTGGTAAGGACAGGAAGCTTAAACCCTAAACCTGTCGTTCAGGGTGGGCCTCCCTTACAAGAGGCAACAAGGCAAGCACGAGCAAGCCCAAAAGTGTATGTCCCTAAACCGCCCTAAGGCCCTAAATAATAAGGTTTTAGTTTTTGGGCCCTACAACCTTATTATTTGGGTCCTTGGACCCCCAGGGTGTGCAATGCATCTTACTCTAGACCTGCAATCCTATGCGCCCACAGTGTTATAGGTCATACCCTACACCCTAAACCCTAAACTAAACCCTGAACCCCTAAACCCGAAACTAACCAGTTTATGATTGGATACGTACTACTAAGCTGTAGGTAATTGCGGGTCACCCGGAATCCCGTCTACTTGAGACTCTTCCAGAGTCAACAGCGTACAGCCTGTGCAACCCAAATCCCGGAGAGTCAGTACCGGTTTAAGAGGCTAGGGTCTCGGGTTTAGGGTTTACGGCTTCCTCATGCTGTTTTGGGGAATGGGGAAAAGGCTCAATGGAGCAATACCTAGTTTCTATATCCCCGTCCCCATTTCTGTAACACTACTCCCTGACCGTGAGGTCCTAATCATGGGCCCCTAATATGGGACCCTACCTGTTTGATGCATCCTAACGATGGGCCCTTAGTTAAGTTTACAAGCCCAAAGTAGGGGCCCATAGTTCCCACCTTACACACCAAACGCAAACCCAGTGAATCTCCGGCCTCCTGGCTCGTGCAGCTCTGGGCAGTTGTGTTCAAGTTGGTCAGCCTTGGCCAAAAGTAGACTTCTGATTCTAGGTTAGGGCTTAGGGGCGTAGGGTTTGGGATCTAAACAAACCTCTTCTTCTGTTTCTTCTTCACATCGGTCGCAGGTCGCTCGCTGCTTTCTCAGACTTCGTCAAGCTTCGAATACATGGGTACTTGTCCAAGTTGCCGTCCCTTTATACACGCCCAAACCGCAAGTGGCCTATGAATTCTCAAGAACCTCCACCAACGTTTTTGCTACCATCCAGGGTAAATCTAAACTAGCTCAGCACTTCCGAGCAGCTCCTGCACGCAGTTGTTGTACTGCGCGTAGTGGCCCTGGCTGGTCTTTGCGCTTTGCTCAGCAATTGCTATAGATTGCATAGATGTGCGGGGACCTGCATTTACAATTTCCCCCCCGCCCCGGGAAAGCAATAATCGTTGTTATGGAGATCCCCTCAAAAATCGCCCAAAATACTTGGATATCCCCTATTGCCTGAAACCCTAAAAACCTGAACCCTTAAACCCTAAATCCCTAAAAGCCTAACCCCTAATACCCTAAAAGCCTAAACCCTAAAACCCTAAATCCACAGTTAGGTAAGGGCTCAGAGCTTGGGGCTCAAGGCTTTACGAAGAAAGCGCTGAGGCTCTCAAGCCTGATTCAGGAATCCTCTCTCTTACCTTTTTCAGTGCCACGGTTCAGGGGCATACGCATGCACCATTTAGGTGTTTCCCGAAATTAGGGGTATCTTTGTCTGGGTCCCCATACTAAGGATTAGAGTATACTAGGGTCTATATTGGGGTCCCCCAATTTTGGGAAACTACCATTTAGGGTTCGGGTTTAGGGGCTGTGGGGTTTATAAGCTTGGGGTTGTCAATGAGCGCTTGGCCCCCCGCCCCGCTAAACTGAGCTTCTGCTTGGTCTTCAGGGTCTAGGATGTACTGTCATCTTCTGTGATGGCTGAATGCCCTAAACACCTCAGCACGATTTGGGGTAAAGTTCAGGTTACCTGACCCGTGGATCTTTTGCGTGGCCCCTTCAAGTGGACACGTAATTTTACACACTCACCACCTCATCAAAAGGGACACCTTGCTTCATATACCCTCAGCCCTCTGAACAGCGATAGAACCCCAAGTTCCATGTCATATTCAACCTTGTCTTCTCTTTGAACTGATTTTCCACTGTTGGGTCCTATATCCCCATGCAGACTGTCACAGTGTAAGCATATATAAATATATAACCCTGAACCTCAATCGCAAGGTCGCAGCAACCAGGTGTCTCTTTGAAGCAAGGTCTTCAATGGTTTTGGTCTTGAAGTTTTGCGTGGTATGTCGGGGGATTCATTGGGGTTTAGGGTTAAGGAATATGGCACCCAATACTAGAGAGGCAAATGGAAAAGAACATGGAACATGAAGGGGAAACTGGGTTGATAGAGGGAATTATGGGGATTATTCTCAAGGATGACCAATATCACCTGAATCGATTTGATAACATCGCCTATATATGTCCTGCAATTATACAAGGAAGCTAGGACCATTATCTTGGCAAGTATTCAGGCCGCTGTATTGCGGGAAGTGCAGGAAATCTTGCACCACGTTGGACTCGGATTCAAGATGACTGCTGCAACAATTTGGGAATCCCAAGCGGTAGAAGATTTACTCCATCACCATTTTGTCATGCAACAGTTGGTCCACAAAGAAACCTCCGCGTAGAAGTATCAGTGAAGTATCAGTCAGATTCATACTCGGTGCTTCTTGTGCAAGGTGAACCTCATCGTGTTTTTTCCCAGTACCTGAAACGTCCTGGCCGGCGCATGCCCAAATCTAGTTGCTTCCGAGTCGCATCGGCAGGTGCCTTGCAAGTAGCTGGAAGGGAGGTCTGTTCAGACTTCTTGTGCCGCATGTGGGCTAAGTGCAGGGCGCTTCTCACTCTTGGGTATCTTGCGGGCTTTCAAAATCATGTAAGTTACCCAAGCAAAATCTGGAAGTGAGATTTCTCCGTCGCTTTCGCCGGCCGCAAAAATCTTATGTGCCGGAAAATGCCACTGGTTTTGCTGGTGACACCCCTACACGCAGCACCCGCTGCTCCATCAGTCGTCTGGCCCAACAACTTCAAAAAGATGAAATCATATACTCTAATTGCTCCGGTATGGGATTTTCTTTAGACTTGCGTCAATCAAGTACATCCTTCTTGGAAAAGCCTAAATCCTAAACCCTAAATTTAATCCTAAGCCCTAAACCCTAAATCCTATACCCTAGACCCTCAACCCTAAATCCTAAACCCTGAACCCTAAGTCCTATACCCTAAACCCTTAACCCTAAATCCTGAACCGTAAACCTTCTCTACCTATATATAAACCTTAATGGGGCCTTGCATCTATTTTGGTTGGGATTTGGGTTTTGGGTTTTGGATTTTGGGTTTTGGGTGGAGGCCCCTAGACGCCTGAGGCTCCTGGAGCAGTTGGAGGGGCCTTGAGGCCCTTCAAACCGCCTGGAGGTCCCTGGAAGCCCTTCAAGGCCTCTGGAGGCCCCTTGGAGGCGCACCTGCAGCGGAGCTACGAGGGCACTGGAGCTCTGCAGGCCCCTGGAGGCCTCTTTTGGGGCCTGTTGGGCGTCATTTTCCGGTGCAATAACCAAAACCACCAAATCTGCCTTAATTAGGATTTGGGCCAGCTGGGCTCCTTCGAGCGGTGCCTTAACCAAAACATCCATTGACCCTTCAAACTTTTCATGGGGCAGTGCTAAAACCAAAGCTGCGTCCTTTTAGAGCCCAGCAAACCCTTTTCGGGTGGCGCCTCAACGAACACCAGATTGTCATCGCTTTGGCTGCTTCCATCACTAACTAGCACACCCTGAGCCCCCACTTGAGATATGTATATATATATATGTACGAAAACGGGCTTAAAGGCTGTTGGGAATTTTCTGAAGTGATGCAGGCAGGTGCGAGCGAGGGGAAGAAGTTGCAAAATGTTAAAAGAAAAGGGATTCAGGGAGGGTGGGGTGATACCAAATACTTGTAATGATGAAACAAGCCTGGCTGGCTTCCAGCTCTAGCTAATCGCGAACCCTAAGCCCTAAACCCACACCCAGAACGGCATCCAAAGCCAATAGACCACCCAACCTCCCTTCAAGACCCCATGGAGCACCCTGAGCCCTAAACGGTTTAGTTGAGGGTTTAGGGGATTAGGGCTTAGGGTTTAGGGTTTAGGTTTAGGGCTTAAAACCCCAAACCTTAAACCTACAACCCTAAAGCCCAAAGACCAAACCCTAAGAGCTTCATACCCGAGAGTCCTAGACTCCAAACCCCAAACCCTCATGGCCTAAACTCCAGACCCACAACCCTACAGCCCCAAACCCTTAAACCCCTAAGCCTAAACCCTGAATAGTGGTTTCCATTTTCTTTTCCATTATCCTTATGTTTCCCTATATTGTACCCTTAAACCCCAAGCCTGAAACCCCAAAGTGCAGACCCCACTCTGGGGGTCTGGCAGCAGCCTCCAACTTGGCAACCTCGCCCATTGACGCCGCCTGTAGAAATCTGTGCTTGGGGTTTATTCTAAGGTTTAGGGCTTTAGGGGTTTGGGGCTTTTGGGCTTGAGGGCTTTGGGGTTTAGAGCCTGAGCTTAGGGAATATTGTACTATATTACCATACATACTTCCCAAGATAGAGGGCAATCAGGGCCATGCAGGCGTTTTGCATCAACAATATGATTTCAAACGTCAGGGGAGTGGGGTTGCAGGGGCTGCTGATGACTTTGCGCTCTTTGACCTGAAGAAAGCTTAAACGGCTCCATAAACCCTACACCCTAAACCTTATGCAAACCTTAAGCGTCCCTGCCCATGGGCTCCTCAATAGGATGCACAGTTTAAGGCTTCCTTCGCTCGTGTGAGATACAAACCCCAAGCCCTAAACCAAGTACATGCTATGTGGGTTTAGGGTTTAGGGTTTAAACTCCTAGTATGACCCTGAATAAACCCTATAATAGCCCCCTACATAGCCCCTATATAACCCATTTGAAGAGTTTCGACTATGGCTCATGTAGTCTCGGAGTGGGGTGTTCAACAGTTGGCAAGTCAAATTCAATCACAGGTCCTGCGAAGGCTACTGTCCTTGTAAATGGGGCCCCGAATGGGTTCAACATCCAAGCGGGGCAGCGTGTAATTTTGTAACCCTGTCATCCCACAAAAAGACCCTGTCATAGGACGCAGAACTATCACAAGAAAGGCTAGCGCAACCCCACCATACAGAGATCTGGACGAGAAGAGAAGGGCTATACCTTGGGTACTGCCCACACGCAAAGGCAAACTACTATCTAGGCTTCAGGGTTAAGGGTTGTGAGCGGTCCACAAGTTTTGTAGATTAATGTTTTACCCTTACCTTGGTAGCCGTCACAATAACGGTGGCCAAATTGTGTGCTTGTAGGGCTATTCCACCCTTTGTTCGGGTCGTTCCCCATACATGGACACACGGTATATACATCTGCCAATTTTACCTATATACACTCATCAGACATCCACATGGGTAGTTCCCAAAATTAGGGTCCCATTTTTGGTACGCCTAAAGATTAGGTGCCCTAGTATAACCTTTAACCTCAAAGGGCCCATGATTCAGAGAACAGCCCATAGTTAAATCCTACTTGATGTCTGGCTCTCATAGGTTGGTTGCGGTCTCTGTGGTTGAACCATCTCCTGACTGATGCTGAGGGGGGTGTAGGGGTGAGGGAGGCTAAACCCTGAACCCTTAAACCTTTAAACCCTACACCCTTAAACCCTAACCCCTAAAGCCCTAAAACCCTAAACCCCAACCCCTAAAACCCTAAAACCCTAAAACCCCAAAACCCTAAAACCCCAAAACCCTAAACTCTTAAACCCTGAACCCTCATACTATCGTGGATTCTCGGGATGATATTGGGGATCCACACTCCCCGGGCCCCGTAGGCACCAGTATAGATCCCTAGGGTCCCATCAAGGACCCAAACAATAGGGCTTTAAGGGGTTTAGGGTTTTAGGGGTTTAGGGTTAGATCCTAAAAATCCAAGGACCCAAATAATGGGGCTTTAGGGCCCAAATACTGTAACATTATTGCATTTGGGCCCTAAAAATCCTATTATTTGGGTCCTTGGACCCTTAGGATATCTCTGAAATCCATAAGAATATTTTCATCTTCAGGACATGAGACGAACAACTGTAGAGGCTGACGATCCGCATCTAGAGCCCTGGATCTACTTATCTTCGCCAAACCCTGCATAAAGTTTCTAGATATTTAGGGTTTCGTCGTGGTACCTGCATTGGGCTATTTGGAGCCTTGGGGGAAAGCTTTCCAGAAAAACAAATAACTCTGCCATCATACCTGCCTTGTTGGCGTTGCATGTCGTGAACAGCGTCTTGTTCAGAAGACCCAGCCTTTCTTTGAAGACTGTGCTTTTGCAGCATTCAGGGCTCAAAACTCGGCTTCAGGATTTCAGTGTGGGCTGGCTTGAGGTTTGTAATGTTCTTACTGGTTCTTCGCCGGGAGTATGGGAGTATATGATACAGAGATTATATGCCCTTATTTCCTACATAAAAGCAAGGGATTGTCTTGAGTTTTTCGGTTTAGGGTTCAAACTTGACCATCCAGGCCGAGCTGGCTCCACAATCCGCAGGCGTCTCAGCTTAGGCAGTCACAATGCCAGTTCTTGTCGATCTCACCCAGAAATAAACACCCACACCCCCCTAAGATTACATGCCCCCACTAGAGTATCATTATATATTCGGGGGGAATAGTTAACCCTAAACCCTGTGATTAGAAGGACTGCTCAAAACTCTGATGGCCTTTTGGGGCGCGAGTGCTTCTGGAGTCTCCATTGACATTCTGGGGGCCAAAGTACCTAATAGTCATATACTTACTCAAAACCTATACTAGAATTACTATTACCCAAAACCCAAGTACCTAATTCTTGGGTACTTTGACCCGAAACCCTAAACCCTAAACCCCATATACCCTTATATACCCTTATATCCCCCTATATATCCCCTTTAAAGGGACCTAATTATTGGGTACATGGACCCTTAGGGATTTCTGTGGCTGAGCTTGAGTTGAGTCTCACAACCCGCAACTGAAACCCTGAGCCCTAAACCGGCGCGTCATTTCCCTAAGGGTCCAAGGACCCAAATAATGGGGTTCTAGGGCCCAAATACTATAATATTGTCGGTATTTGGGACCTAGACCCCTATCATTTGGGTCCTTAAACCCTTAGGGATTGTGAAACATTGAAGCTCAGGTCAAGATTACGTATATTGAGCCAACATTGCACGTACCCCTCTTGTGATTTCATGTTGAGGTTTAGGGTTTAAGGTCCCAGCATACCTGCTACGTTGCTCAGCAATGCAACTGTCGTTTGGTGATCAGACTTGTCCGTTGATCTCAACCTCCGTCACTAGAGCAACACCGTATCACTATAAGCAGGACTAAGGCTCAAACCTTAAATGCACCACTTGTATTGCCCCGAAAAAGGCTCTGTCGAATCACTACAAAACAGACAGGATTGGGGAATATCTAATATTAGGGGTGTGTTGGGGGATTCATATGGGGAGAGGATTACTCAGTGTTGACAGAGCAAGCCTTGCACCGCTTAGGATACGTTGAAGTCCTATGATGACCATAGTGTTCAGGGTTTAGGGTTTTGGTTTTGGGTTATATAGGGTGGTGCAAGTTTTGTTATTCCTTTATTTACACCCCTGTATAAGCCCGGTCTCAACTTCATGTTCGATTCTCGTTTCCGTTTGGTTCTTAACTACTGAGAGAATATCCTTAAGCCCTATATATCCTTAAACAGTACTTGTTAATTGAGCTTCTACATTACGCTGGACATTACACTGGAACCCGAAAGGCGGCCTTAACCCTGATGCCTAAAAACCCTTAAACCCCCCAAACCCCGAAACCCTAAACTCTCTCAGCCCTAAACCCTCTCAACCCCAAACCTTCTACACTCTAAGAAGCCTAAGCCCGAAACCCTCTAAACCCTAAAAGCCCTAAACCCTCTACACCCCAAAAAGCCTTAGAACAATACCCCCTCGAAACCCTGAATCCTAAAACTCACCTTAAAATTCTTACCCTGAACCCTCTAAACCAGAAACCGCTAAACCCTCTAAAGCCCTAGAAGCCCCAAACCCGAAAACCCCTAAACCCTAAACACTAAAACCCTTCAAACTCCTAAGCCCTAAACCCTGAACCCGCGAAACCGTAAAACTCTAAAACGCTTAAACCCTAAAACCCATCTAAACCCTAAATACACCCTTAAGATCCCAAACACGCTAAACACCCTAAAATTCCTCAAGCATTCTGAAGCTCTTAAAGCACCAAAAGACGGGTTTAGGGTTTAGGGTTTAAAACCTCAAATTCTTGAAGTCAAGGCACTGTGCGGCAGAGGCCTCTTGGGAGAGGCTCTCAAGCATACCAGTGACCTGGGCATCCAGGAAACTAGGGTTTAGGGATCAGGATTTGATGTTTCAAGGTTCAGGGTTTAGGGTTTTGGGGTTAAATGTTTGAAGGTTTAGGGTCTAGTGTTCTAGGGTTTAGGGGTTTAGGGTTTAGGGCTCAAGGTTCAGGACCTGCATGGTTTAGAACTTCCTGATCCCCAAAGTATGCGGAGCAATGGCCTTAAAATGGGCTCTCTCCCTAAACCCTAAACCCACGTAGCTTTGTGCCATCTTTTACCTACTTGTGAGACCCAGGTTAGCATTTCCATTCAGGGCATGAAGGATTCCGGGTTTGCGCGTGCCAGGGCTTTGGGGTTTAGGGTTTACGGCTTTGCTGGTTTTGGGTCAGAGTTGTAGGGGGGTCGGGGTAGGGCTTTGAGGGTTTACGGTTTGCTGGTTCTGGATCAGAGATGGGGTCTATCATTTAAGGTTTACGGCCCGGCCAAGTTGGTATAGGCTATGTTCCGTGATATGCTTCGAAATCCTAAGCCCTGAACCGTAAATGGACACCGTGTTTATGCGGTTTGGGGTTTGAGGTTTAAGTAGGTCCCCCAGTAACCCCTTAATAATAAGGGTACCCTTTTTCCTTATGGTCAATGTTAATAAGGAGACCCCACCAAACACCATCCCAAACAAAAATGCCTTTTTTTTTTGTACAGGCCTGGATACCTCCTATATCCGGTGGGAAAGTTAAAGGTTTCGAGCTGAGGCGAAAGAATCGGGTGCGCCCCATTCGTGGGTGCCTACAAAAGATGGACTGTGGTACGCAGCCATGAGGGCCACTTCTGGCACAGCATTCTTCTTCCTCTTGTAGTTCATGTCTCGGACCACCTGGTTTCGGACGTTGACACTGTCCATCGCCTCTTGCATACGCGCCCCAATGTCTTTGCCAGTTAGTTGGACTCCGCTGAGCAGAGCGACTCATCAAAAGGGTTGCGCGTGTGCAAGAACCCCTCGCAGGTTTGAGATTGCTGAGATCATGTCATAGACGCATAGACACCTGGGAATTGTTGCCGTTCACTTTCGCAAACACTGTTGCCGCAGTAGAGGGGGCCCTCTTCTTTCCAAACTAGGACGACAAGGATGCCTACTGAAGAGCGACACATCTCCCTCTGACCCAAGGTATTGAAACCTATCTGCTGTTGTCAAGGACGAATGCTGACGCATGTATTATATTGGGGTCCCGTTTCTGATTGAAACTATCAGGTTTAAGTTCCCTGGCACTGCAGTTCCGCTACACCTGGCCAGAAACAACATGTTGAGTAATTCCAACGGGGTAAAGGAGTACTGCGTGAGAACCACAATGACTAGTTCGGGGTAAGGAGTACTGCGTGAGAACCACAATGACTAGTTCGGGAAACTCCTATATGTATGCTGCATGATGTGAAGCGTTGGTGCTACTTGAACAGCCATTGTGGAAAGACTTCTGCAAAGCCGCTCTGCTGTCTGACAAACCAGCCCTGCTTACTGGTTTCAAGATCCTGCTTTTCAGCAGCAAAAGCTGCCGTAAAACTTTCTGCACACTACGATGTCCAGAAGCCACTATACCACCCCACAAGAACAAAGGAAAACGCTGGTGAAGGAACGATGCTGAACGCCCGTGCCCACCCCCACATGCGAAGGCGCGCGGCAAGACCCTTGATGGTATTCACGGTCTCAGGGATTCCACCTGACAGGGCTTTTGAACTCCCAAGTGAGCTATAGTCTAAACTCCTAGTATCCCCCTTGATATCCCCTATAGTAATGTTGGACCCTCTTTTACAAGTATGCCCCCCCCTTACAATAGGCCCCTCCAAAAAATGGAAATTAGGGATCCTCAATACGGCCCCCCTGAGCTCCCACGGTTCTGAGGTCCCTGTAGATTGATTTAAAAAGGATTGTTGAGAATCCTTCCTGTATTTTAGGCCCCCAAAATCAAAACACATTATAGGGGACCTTCCAATCATTGCCCAGGTCCTGAATATGCCAGCCCCAAAACACATTATAGGGGACCTGGACAGCAAAGGAGGTCCAGCATTTGTCCCCTATATAAACCCCTATAAGGAGTATAATATAGTTTATATCGATAAACTATATCATACTCCTGAAAAGGGGTTTAGACTATAGCTCAAATGATGGATAGACTCAATCCTGCTTTGGCTAGAAACCTTGCTATTACAGGCCAGATTTGACAAGCGTATCTTGCAGCCCCTAAAAAACTCAAAAACTTTCTGGTAGGTTGGGGGGGCCCATCCCCAAAAGGGGTGTCATGCAGGGCACGACCAGTACTCAACTGGAAAATACTCGTCTCAAGAAGAGACGGCCTCCAGGTCTTCATGGGGATGCTGTCAAAAAACGGGATTACATAGGCCGCCTCTGTTGTGCTGGCAGCATTCCCATTGAAGAGGTGCAAGCCCGGGCGAAGCTCTGACGCTGAGTGGGACTACGTATTTTGATCCCTAAGCCCGTAAACCTGAAACCGTGTGGCTAGCCACGTTTCTCAGGATCTGGGTAGCTCCGGCTTGCAAATGACCATGGTCTAAACTCCTCTTATCTCCCTGAATAGCCCCGATAGTATTTTCCTAGATTATCCCCTATATAACCCCCCTGAAAGAGCTTAGACTATACCTCATAAGCTTTGGGATCTAGTAGCTGCCAAGGTTTTACGGAATGGCTTGCACATTTTTAAGGCAGTTTCCCGGGCATAGACAAAGAAGTAAAAATGGTACTGGCAAGACCAAGAATGATACTCATAAATTCAGACCGGAACGGCTTCCGATGTTGCATTCCGTTCCTTTCAATAGCCTGAGGCCAGCTCGTAAGAAGCTTTTCAAAACGGACACGTAGAGGACAACTTTCTCTACAGCAGAGCTTGTTAGACACGTGGGCTGAAGTAAAACCTAAAATCTGAAGAAACATTTCTGGTGCCTTTGATGGGACGCCTTCCAGGGAGAAGAATGACAATTCCACTCTCAGAGCAGCCTCTACATCCTAAGCCCCAAGCAGGTAGAAAAAGAAATGGATTTTGTCATTCTCAGGATCTAGGGTTGCTCGCCGGGAATGATGAACTGCACAGGGGGTATCTGGCGCCACTTAGGAACCCCAAAGTGCTACGGTTTAGGGTTTATGGATTAGAGTTTAGGGATTACTGGGGCCATATACAGTGGTGCCAGATTTCCTCAAACCACCCTTAAACCCTCAACTCTAAATGCAGAAAGCATGGTGCAGGGATGACTCGGAATGTATGTAGCCTCTCCAAAGCAAACAATACCCAACAAACATATGAACTATAGTCTAAACTCCTAGTATCCCCATTAATAACCCCTATAGTAGTCCCCTGTATAATCCCTTATAATACCCCTAGTTTAGATCGCGGCTCATATTATTACCTGGTACCAAAACCACCCACAAAACAATTATTGGGTTCATGGACCCCTTGGGCAAACTACCAGAGATCAAGAATGTGCCTGACTTGGAGAGGGACTGTGCCATGCTAGCCAGGGAAGAGATATCCTCGGATGGACTGACGTGGGCGGTTTGCGAAACTCCTGGCCTTCTTGGGGGTTTAAGGTTTAGGGTTTAAGGTGTAGGGAAACAAACTCCAGGTATTCTGGACAGGAAAACTGTGACTGGTATTCTGTGGCTTATAGACCTGGTTACATGGAAGGTTGTCAAAAGCCATAATCCCTCCTTGAGCCCCCTATACACTGCGAACTGTGGTGTTTAGTAAACCCAACCTTACTGGTTCTTAGTACGGAATTAGGGAATATACTCCCCATAGAATATGTTCTCTTATTGCACCACCAATATGGAATCAATCATTGGTGCTATAGAGGATGGTGCAATCAGGTGCATGTGTTCCCCTACTACCCCGTCCTATACGAACGTCCTGGGATTCCCTCTAACCCTGAACCCTAAACACTGTTCAGGGGGGACGCTAGAAGGGTAGTCGGGGAACTCAGGAACAGCAATTTGCCATCCTTACCCATCCTCGGCCCCTTGCCTCAACCCTTCTCCTTGCCTGGAGCAAACGAAAACTTAACAGAAAGCGGCGGCTCACAACTTAGTATTTAAGGTTTAGGATTTGGGGCGGAATTAGGCTTGAAAAGATGATTTTGATAGCTCAGAATTAGGGTTGGATATGGGTCAAGAGGCGTATTGCTCACAGCTTTACGGGTTACACCTACTAAGTAGCGGCTAACCACTCGTAAGCTGTAGGTAATCCTAAGGGTCCAAGGAACCAAATAGTAGGGTTTTAGGGCCCAAATACTATAAAGTTAATGTTACTTGGGCCCTAAAGCCCTATTATTTGGGTCCTTGGACCCTTTGGGTAAATGCCTAGTTCGGATCTCCCGCTAATGCAACCACCTCTGCGCCTGAACACCATGCGAGAAAGCTATATTCCCCCTTAAGTAGATAGAATACCAGGGTTGTATAGGGATAATGGCAAAGAAAATGGAAACTACTATGTTTAGGTTTAGGATTTAGGGTATAGTCCCCCTGAAGTACATAGAATATGGCTTTGGGTATATTATAATGAGATCCCCATATACCCCATATTCTATCTACTTAAGGGGGCCTATATACCTTGAGTAGCCGGAGTGCCGAACACAGCGGCGTTTGCACCTAAAAGCCTTAAACGCCCCAACCCTAAGGGTCCAAGTACCCAATATTCAGGTACTTGGGTTTCGGGTAATAGTAATTATAGTACAGGTTTTGGGGAAGTATATGATTATTAGGTACTTGGACCCTGAGGGCAATATATTTATCATTTGGGGGTTGCAAGGTACTGAAAATGAAGCTAAACGACAAGAATCCAACCCAAGCCCCAGACCCTAAGGCTCCAAACACAACAAAACTAGGTACCATTCATACAGTAAGGTCCAGGGTCCAAAGTGTGAATCCTTTAGTTTAAAGACTTAGAGCCTCCGCCTTAACTCTGATACTCAAACACCTGAACGTAGCCGAAACATGCCAAGACCACCAACACCAAAGCCCAAATCCCTGAACCCTAGACCCTAAACCCTAAACCCTGAACCCTAAACCCTAAACCCTAAACTCTGAACCCTAAACCCTAAACCCCAAATCCCTGAACCCTAAACCTGCAGACTTCAAGCCCTGCAGGCCCTAAAACCTTAAGCCGTAAGCACTAAACCCCCAGACTTTAGGCCTTTTAAGACCCTTGAAGCCATCAGCCCTCAACCCTAATCCCTAATCCATTCATCCCTTAAAGCCCTGAAAGTCCTGAAAGGCCTTAAAGCCTTGAACTCTACAGGGTTTAGGGTTTAGGGTTTAGGTTAGGATTTAGGATTGAGGGTTTAGGGTTTGATCTGAACCCTGTGCCCTGATCTGGAAGCCTTGGGCTCTGGATCTTGCAAACCTTACAAGGAGGGGCGCCCTCGTGGTTTAGGGTTTAATTGTAAGTTGGGTATACGGGGATAGGTACGGTTATTCGTCCTAGAGTATATGCATAGTTGTGTAACCAGGGGACCCCTTCCTGCATGCCCTAAACCTGTGACCAATCCTAAAGAGCAAAAGCAACATAAGCCTCAAGCCCTAACCCCTAAACCCCAAGCCGAAAGTTCGAATCCTGTCTTGTCAGCCGCAAATCCTAAACCCTGAACCATCCAGTAGCGAAAATATTAGTATAGATGGGTCCCTCTACAACCAATAAGGCAAAATATTTAAGGAACCCAAAGGCCCACACAGCTTCTCGTCGCTACGTAGGTGTAGGCGCATGAAACCTTAAAGGCGGCATGGTGCAAAGTCCGAAGAGTCACCTTTGCCGCTTGCCGCAGCCGCGACAAGACCCAGAAGAGCCTCGTTCAAGAATTTAGGTTCCACAGAGTCAGGTTTTGGGGTTTAGGTCTAATTGCTTCTGGTTTTTCAAGTTTAGGCGACAGGGCTTGGGCCTAGAGCTTTTTTGTCTTAGCCCACACTACCCTAGGAAGAAAAGAGAATCCTTTTTAAAAAATATTTTTACATGAATATAAGGAATCCCACACCCCAAAAAGTATAAAGGATCCCTAACATTGATCCAGTTGTGGTGAGGTCATGCTAAACCCTAAACCCTAGGGTTAAGGACCAAGGGTTGAATCCACAGCCTTTGTACTCCAACCCTGTTCCTTGACCTCTGAGCCCTCGAAACCCTAGAAGCCAAACCCCAAACCCTTATAGTCCCCCCCTAAGTAGATAGAATATGGGGTATATGGGGGTCTCATTATAACATACCCAAAGCCATATTCTATCTACTTAAGGGGGACTCTAAACCTTCACCCTCCTCCTGAACCTGCCCAAGCCCTGAACTCCAAGGCCCCCTAAACCCTAAACCCTGAACCCTAAACCCTGAACCCAACCCTGAACCCTAAACCCTAATACGGAAGGCAAAGGCCTGCTGGGGTGCGCTGGCATCGCTGGCCAGAGATGCGCGAAGGTGGCCTGAAGCAAGGGGTTTAGTACAGCTTAGGGTTTAGCTTTCCCTCAGGTTCCAAGTACCAAACAAATTCTATACCTAGTTAAAATTGCAGTATGAGTATAACTACTATTACTCTGAACCCAAATACCCAATGGTAGGGTACTTGATGGGAGTATATTATATGGGGATCATATAGGGATTGTGTTCCCTACTTCCCTACTAAGAGCCAGGAGGTGTAAGTGGCAAGATATGAAGGAATGGAATAGAGGGACCATTAATACTCCCCAAAGTAGCATGCAACACAAAAGAAGTCAAGCAAGGCCTTTAGTGACAAGCCAAGAGGGCTCAAGTATCCAACAATCATATACTTACCCCAAAGCCTGTAAAATTGCGGGTGCCAAATGATCCCGAGTATTTACTTATTGGGATCCAAGAAGGGACCATATTCTCTATCTATAACGGATGAAGGAAGTCTTGCACCACTAAACAATAGATGCCTGCAAGATTTCCTCCACCCATGGTGCGGACATATGGGGGTGCTCCCTTATTTAGGGGTACCATTCCGGGGGTCCCTATGCTTAAGGATTATGGTGTTTTCGGGTCTGTATGGAGGGCCCCTTATGGAAGCAGCCATATCATGTGGCGATGATACAGAGCTTCTAGGGGTCCCAACTCGGGATCTGAAAGAGCTGCTTATTGAAATGCCCAGCAAGCCAACCCTAAACCCTAAACCCCACAAAACCCTAAATAACCCATTGTTTCTGAGTAATATCAAAAAAGCAATACGTAAAGTTAGACTAAGCGTTTTCTGTCGTATAGCTCTCCCCAAGTGCTCTACACCGCAACATTGAAAGGGTCTGTACCGTTTGCTAGAAGTCTGTCTAGGCCTCATGGCCTAACCCGTACTCGCCCGGGGTCTTCCATTCTGCTGATACATGATACTCTCCCATGAAACGATTACGGTGAAGGCTTCAAAACAACTTTGCAACAGTCTGTTAAGTTTCTATCCGGCAGTTCCACAGAAGGATCTTTGGCACGTATACGGAGGCATAAATCATTTCAAAACCTGGTTTCCTATCTAGGACCTACTCAAGTCAGTCTTCTCTTATATTGCGTAATATAGGGTGCCTGACGCATGGAATCCTTGGAGAATCTCTGAGATGTATGGCAAGCACGACAAGATCATGGAGTTTCTTATTCAGGTTTGAAGGTATCAAGTTGAACAACTCCCATACGGGGGGGGGGCCCAAGACTTTGTTTTCCTTAATCCCTAAACCCTAAACCCTGCACCGGCTGCTTTCAGGCTGCATCCACAAAAGGAACTTCCAAACGGATACGTCCAAAGCACTAGCGTGCCTTTTTTCCTGTCAAACTTTTCAAGTCCCCAGGACTAATTCGTGAGAAAAGAAATCCAAAGTCCCGAACGTTTCCAGCATTTTCCGGAAATACCTCTTCCAAATTCCTGATCAGTTCTCAGAACTCGGCTCATCATCTCCAACAAACCAGCACAAACAGTGTCCAAAGTCCATCCCCTAACCTTTCGCTCTACACATTCAAAACCAGCATGGACGGCCAGTAGCCTTCAATTCGGGTCTGTATTGCCCCAGTTTCCTACTAGTTTGGGTTACGATCGTCCTGTACTTTGGCTAACCACAGGTGACACTTTAGGTGGACCCCCCACCCAGTAATAGTGACTATTATGGATAATAAGGATTATATTAGGGTCCTCTTATATTCCTATTATACCACTATTACAGGGTGGGGGGTCCTCCTAAGTGATACTGAACATTCTACATGACCCGTATAACCTGATACCTTCAGAAATGCATCCGATCTTAAACCCCAAGCCAAGCCCTAAACCCTATTCCGTACGCTTTCCAGGAACCCCCTGAGCCGTAATACTGTCTGGATCCATGTCTATCATTAATACCTACTTTGGGCATGAATCGAATAGATACTGGCTTCCTTGGGTTGCTTGGACCCCCTCGGGAGTTGGAATCATCGAGCCCTAAACACTGAATCATAACCCCTAAGCGTTAGACTGCAAAAGTCGGCTGCGAACCTGTTGACTTGGCGGCTGCCGCTGCGCCGAGCGCGGAGACGAACAGGCGCATGGCCTCAGCAAAAAGGGGTTAGGGTTTATAGGGATTAAAGTCTTCTTTGAATAGGGTTTAGGGTTCGGGGTTTCAGGCTTGCTGGGTGGTGGGACGCCTATCAGGACCAGCAAGCAGACTATGGGTGCGTTTGCATATATACACACACTCACTCATTTGACTTTTCTTAAAACCACCCTAAACTATAGAACCTATACCCTAAACCCTAAACCCTACCCATAAAAACATCAGGCTCCAGCTATGATAACGAAACACCTCTTACTTGGTATATACCCATTACTATGCTAACTTCATTTAAGTTCCAACCCTAAACCCTAAACATCAAGCCAGTTGGGGGTAGCTACCTGTAAGCCAAGTCCTTCTGCCTTGAAGATTCGAGCCCGGCGTTACCAAAAATTAGGATGGGGTTTAGGGTCTAGCGTTTCCCAACAGTAGGAGTATCTTTCTTGGTGTCCGCACATTAAACATTCTATTTGTTTGCAGTCTCTTTTGGGGTGCCTTTTTTTAAAAGAAACTACCACACTCCGGTGGATACCAAAATCCCGCATGAGCCTGAGGACGTTTTACCTTGGGAATCATGGTATTGTTATAGTATACTCAGGTTATGCAGTCATGCAGTATTCTTAGTACCAACAATACCCTCGAACAAGAGAAAACCTAGTCAAAGACAAGCAGCGAACTTCATTTTGGACTGGTGCCGATGGCAAGGGGCTCTACGGCACGCTGGTATGAGCCAGTGGCTGCAGATAAAAAATGCTAAACCCTAAACAGTTAGGGGCTGAGGTTCTACCTAGAGCAACCTTATGCTCAGGAAAAAGGTGAAGGCATCACAGTGTAAGGTACAAAGCCCATTTCAGTAAGTACATAGGTTCCCTAAACCCTAAGTCCCAAACTCTAAGCCCTAGCTAAAGAACCTTTGGACTTAAGCTGATAAACGCTGCAGGGCTTCAAGGCCATGACACCCAGGCCGACGTCCGCAGAATAGGGTTTAGGGTTCTACGTGGCACTTCACTTAGGACCCCTACTAAGGGTTAACCCTTAGGTACCTATAATGGGAGTATCAGGGAATCCCAAAGGGTTGAGGGTCTGAGGTCCAAGCTGAGTCCCAAGGAATTGTTTTTGTTCCTAGGTTATTGTGGACCCTAGTGTCTCAACACACACCTCCAGCGCTTGGATATAACCTGGTTGTATCATTTAGCAGGAAGCCCTCTGCACCCAAAAGAGGGAAAGCAGCTACTGCAAATACAACGCTACGGCGTACTGGAATTCTACAAGCGTTATACCGGCAAACTCTCACTGTTGACGCAAACAATCCTGCATAACCATAATATGAGCCATGGTCTAAACTCCTAGTATGCCCCTTAATATCCCCTAGAGTAATCCCCTACACAATCATGCTCCAATAAAACCCCATTTAAGGAATTAGATCATGGCTTCATATATATGTATATATATATATAGATAGATGTATGCTATTCTACCATAACTCGCAAAGTATAAGGTACTTAGGGCCATTCACGATATTCAGTATCCAGCGTAGCAATTCTTCTGGCTTTTGTCAACGATCCGCCTTTTAGAAGGGCAGTCGGACTGGTGTTACGCCAGGGTGGGCCTGTGAAGCTCTGCGATGATCCTTATATACTCCGCCTGCATGTATGTATGTGGGGGTTTCCCAACATTAGGGGTACCTTTTTGGGGGGTCCCTATAATAAGGATTGTAGTATTTGGGGGTCTATGTTGGGGCACCCCCATTTAGGGAAACTACCATGTTCTTTTTTTGGAAATGAGGGATCCTTTTGGGTCAAGAACTATAGTATCTTGGGATCAATTTTGAAGATCCCGATCTATGAAAACGACCATGTATCTATACACATACATACAGCGTCATAGCTATACAAATATACTCTCCTCCACTCGCCTTAGGAACCACCGAATAATGATGCATAGGAAGCCTCAATTCCAAAAACTGCCCAAAGTGCTAGAAGGAACACTACTACCCTCCCCCCAACCTCACACGAACCCCATCTAGGCTACTCTGAACGAGACAGCAGGTTTTCCTAGGGCCCTTTAGCAAACAAGCCTACACCAAGTCGGTGAGGGTCGGATGAGGTTAGAATCAGCGCAGAGCAAACGTACCAGTATGCTAACTTGCCTCGCCCGAGCCTTCCTCCCAGAACTGTCCCTGGGGATCCAAATAGCGCAAAGCAGGTACTATCTTTAGACTTTAGGGGTCTAGGATTTAGGCCTGAGGGCTTAGGGCCAAAGTAGGTATCATGTAGGTTTTACTTATAAACTTCATTCCCTGGGCGGTGGCCTGAAAAACCTCAAAAGCTTAAGCACACACAATTATGTCACCAAGCATTTGGTCGACCTGGGCTCCAAGAAAATCTAAATGCATGCGACACAGGATGCCCCATACCTCACTGACCCAACCCCAAACTTACTGGTTCTCAGTAGGGAAGAGGGAAATAAAGCCAGTGTATACCCTCTATGTACTATGTTCCCTACTAACCCTAGACCCTACACCCTGTTCTATAGATACTATAATCCCGATATAACCCCACTTTGTAAAATACTTCCTTTTTCCCTACTAACCCTAAACCCGAACCCCTACCCCAATCCCTATATAATATCACGCCTACGTACAACCCCTACATATAATATGTATTCCTTAGGAGGTCCCCCCACCCTGTAATAGTGGTATAAAAGGAATATAAGAGGACCCTAATAAAGTCCCTGTTATCCCCTATAGTCACCACTACTGGGTGGGGGGTCCACCTAATGTATTCCCTTTTTCCCTAAGAAGAACCCGTAGGCAGATCCCGAACCATGAGGAGGTGCCTGTACAGCTTCCTGTAGATCATACAAGGCAACGCAAGGGCCTCACCATACTTCTAAGTAGGGTTTTGGGTTTAGGGGCTTAGGGTTTAGCATTTAGGGTAGCTCCCTAGACTGCAAAAATGACCAATGACTTTGGAAGAAATGGGGGAAATAAGGTCTACCTAGAGCAGCCGTCTAACAAGAACCAAAGCAAAGATTGAAAATACTTCGGTGCAAAGCCTGTTGTATTGGGCGCAATGGCCCTAAACCCTACACCCTATACTGAATAGAGTCCGTACGCCTCAATTCCCACTCTGCCTTTCCTGCCTGACAAGCTCGAGCCAAAACAGCATTCGGGGGTTGTTCTGTCCCTGTCGAGGAGGGACCTTTTTAAAGAGCAAACTTCCAAGGGAGATCCTAAACAGAAAGGGAACCTCCCTCTTTTTGCTTTTGAACTTTCCGGACAGCTTAAACAGTTTACCATATGCTTATGAGGGCTCTTCGCCACCTTACGAGCGCTTGGTATATGGAATCTGTGTGCGAGTGTTTATAAGTCCGGGCAATGTGGAATAAGGATATTGCTTGAATAACACTGGTCTTACCCGATGTCGCGCAAGACAGTCGTCCCTTGTCCCCAAACCCTGAACGCTAAAGAGGATCCCGTCCAACATGAAGACTGTATGTCCCGAAAACAGTCCTGGCTCTTACCGAAAATAAACAGTCCTGGCTCTTACCCTCTAAACCCTACACCCTCAACCCTAAACCCAATCCTAAACCTTAACCCTTTTCAGCTTCTCCTTGTGGGACCCCTAGACCTCAAAGTAGTCCATGTGCCGTTTCACAAGGAATGATAGCTGCCGGAGCTGCGGTAGGGTTTGGGGCTTAGTGTTTGGGTGTATCCCGGAAGAAGGCTACCGAGATCAGCATTCTCAAGCCTACACGACGGGGCACGCTAGGAACCGCTGTTAGTCTAGAAGACCAGGGCTTGACATAAACAAACCTATCTGGGTTGAGGTCGGATGAGGTGAGACAAACATGACGGGGCAAGAACAAACTAGGCTGCTGAGTGAAATGATGCTCGGATATGTTCGAAGGAAGGATTGTGAACGGGATCGTCTTCTTCATTGTTCCAGTTTCTACTAGTTGGCTCCTTCATTGCATGATGCAGGTGTATGTATACATACATATATACATGTCTGTACGCATAATTATGAGTGCATGCATGTACCCTAGTAACACGATGTCGCACTTGTATGGGTGAATTCCATGGGGTGTGTTGTTTCGGCAGGCGAGTACGGCCATGTGGAAACTCTCTTGAGCAGTGCAATGTATTCGGAATGCTTGCTTGCTTACATATACATAGGATCACTATGGTCACAACCTATATGCATAGATTAGTAACCTTCTGGCGCCGGTCTTGTGACTACTCATGAACATGCAAGTAAACCTAAACCCAAGGCCCTTGCTTGACACGAAACCCTACCCCCGTACAAAATGTCCCATGGTCCTCCAAGAGGAAAAAGTGGCCCATGGCGGCCGTAGAATCTCAGAACAGTAAATGCTGAGCCCTGAGCCGGAAACTATGGCAATATTGACACAAGAAATATTGCATGACCCTCGTATACTATAGTACTGTAATTCCAAGGTATAAGGGTATTCAGGGTCATGCAGGACTTTGAGAATCCTACGTCTGCACCCTCCCTAGTACATTCCTCAACGAATGAAAAATCACCCTTGTAGAGCCTCAGTTGCCATATACACTGTCCATTTCCTCTTCATTTGATTCTCAGTTGTGGTACCCCAAGCCCTTAAACCCTAAACCTTAAACCCTTAACCCTAAACCTTAAACCCTAAATCCAAAGCCCTGAACCCTAAATCCCAAAGCTTTTGGCATCGCAGTTTGTTCCTTCGACCTGGCTCAGGTTGCTGGGGTTGAAATCCCTGAACATCGCGAGAGCACATGCTGGCCTGGTTGTGATGGTTTAAGGTTTAGGGTTTAAGGTTTAAGTTTAGGGGTTAAGGGTTTAGGGTTTAAGGTTTAAGGGTGTGATGTCTGGTGTTTAAGGTTGAAGGTTTAAGGGTTTAGTGTTTTATTTAAGGGTTAAAAGGTTTGGGGTTTAAGGGTGTAAGGGTTTAGGGTTTAAGGTTTAAGGGTTTAAGGGTTTAAGGCCTAAGGGCTTAAGGCTTCAGGATTTAAGGATTCAGGGTTTAGGGTTTAAGGGTTTGAGGGTTTCAGGTTTAGGGTCTAGAGCGTTTCCCATACGCTAAGTCGAGGATTCAAATACGCAAATGACGGGATAATGGGTTTTACGCCCCAAGTACTACGTAGAATCTGAATTGTTTAGGTGGGCTTCAGGACCCCAACGCTATAATCCGAATGGCTTCTGGTACCTGACACCATAACCTTTTGAGTACTTTGACCCTAAAGCCTGTATATCCCCTTGTACTTTACACAACCCTACACTGCTTATTCAAAGGAAGCAGCACATATCGGGTTTTGCGTTGAGGGTGTAGAGTTTAAGCTTTCATGTGAACAGATACCCGGAGCTTTAGGATCTCTGGCAACTTGTTTTCAGAGCTTGCAGAGGTATGGGAAGGCTTATGATCTTAAAGCCGGCATCTACGATTGCACTGGATAGCATGAGCCCTGCATAGTCTCAATATTTCGCTTTGTCAAACCAGAGGTACTAGCATCAGAAGAGATTATGCAACATACTAGCTTTAGAACTAATTAACTAGGCAGTATATTTAAAACCATGGAACTGCCGCTTTCAAAAGACCACTGTCTTTGCAAGCCTGTTTTGGCAACACGTTTGCAGGACCCGAAGCAGCAAATCCGCCTCAGCCCGTGGTCAGTCCGGAGTGCATTATATA
Organism: Symbiodinium pilosum; assembly: GCA_905231905.1. Classification (NCBI taxonomy): domain Eukaryota; class Dinophyceae; order Suessiales; family Symbiodiniaceae; genus Symbiodinium; species Symbiodinium pilosum. The sequence continues at coordinate 57,084 of CAJNIZ010037391.1, forward strand.
AGCCATAGTCTGAACTCCGAGTACCCACCTTAATACCCCCTATAGTACTCCCCTATATAACCCCGTATATAGCCCTCTTTAAGGAGTCTAGACTATTTCTTACATCTGGTTTTTCAAGGTTTCGGGAATCGGACCTGAAACCTACTTGGAGGTTAAAGGTAATGGCGCAAGTACAACTTGTATTTACGTAGAGTAACCTAGACCCTCGACAAAAAGGTACAAATACAGATACCAAAATACTAGGTACAAAGCCCATTTTATCAGGTATATAAATGATTTTAGGTGTAGCCTAAACTACCCTAAACCCTAGATTACATTAGGTATAGCCTAATTGAATGCCATATCAGGGGACTTTTAGAGCCTCCTAAACCCTCACATAGGCTCCATCAAAGCCTATGGGCCTCCCTTAAGTAGATAGAATATGGGGTACATGGGGATCTTATTATGATATACCCAAAGCCATATTCTATCTACTTAAGGGGGACTATACACCCTGAACTGCTATTCCAAAGCGCTTTAGGCTCTAGGGCGTAGAGCTTGGGGGAAAGCATTGGAAGTCCAGGGGTCGGCCAGAAACCGCCTCTGCAAGATTCAGCAGCTAAGTGCTTGGCACGTCAGCTGCAGATAGCAGGATGGTAGGGCTCATTAACTTGGGGTTTAAGGTTTAGGGCTTAGGGTGAGGGGTGTGCCTAACAGTTACAAAGACTTTCTGTGAATAGCTTTAGCTCTGTTTTGGGAAGCCCTAAAACCTCAACCCTAGTGGCGGCCAGCATGGATTCTATGAAAATTCGAGGAGTCATTCTTCTCAAACATATATGGCATGTAAAGCCTATTTGACAAAATCCCGCAAATCACAGCAAGTAAATGAAGGCGTAAGAGGTGTCATGATGGACTGGAATGGAATTCGAACGCACTATATATGTGTCCATAGCTGCCTCTATTTCTATTTCCATGCAACAAACTCTAAACGCTATTGTAGCTTCCAGATTCTTTCCATTCTGTAGAGCTGAGCTCTCTGCCTATATATGAGGTGCAGTCATTATTTCCCAGATAAATCACGGACGTCGGTTCCTTTAGGGACAATTTTAGGAGTTATACTAAGCTACAAGAGGGATCCCTATGTTCTCTGGAAAGGGTCCCTTAATAAGGCTCGTATTGACAGTAGCTGTAGCTCATGTACATACATATATATCTATTATATATATATATATACATATATATGCTGAATACAAGGATATGCACCCTGTAATTTCGTAACCTTCTATACTCACGGGTCCCTTGAACCAGTAAATCATCAGTCACACGTCTCTGGAAACAACTGTGCTGTTTCAAAACAGAGGTTCAGACACGAAACCCATGAATAACCCATTGAACATATAAACCGTTGAGCCTTAAAACCATCAAACCATTAGACAAGTGCTTAGGGGCCGGTTTGGGAACTAGGGCTTGGGGTTTCGGGTACAGGTGTTTTGAAATATTGGAGGAGCGGTGGTAATTTGGAAATACTGGGTTCAAACCTTTCAATAGATCATTGAAACAAGCGTCCTGTGAACCATTCTAAACCCTAATGTTTTGTTGATTCTATGCTTCAATGGTAAACAAGCTCTCCCCCTACATGGTCCCAAAACCAGCGGTTTGGTTGAATGATCTAATGGCTTACGCTCCTGTTTCGAGACAAGTGTACCCAACCCCAAGCCCTAAACACGTAACCACTTATCCTCCTACATGGTCCCACAGCCAGTCGTTTAATGGTTGGATGGTCTGAAGGTTTACTGCTTCGACCCCCGTGTTTCAAAACACCCTCATCCTAAACCCGAAACCCTGAAGCCTAAAGCTTAAACCCTAAACCCAAAACCCTATGTTCTGGAACGCGCATACCCCAATCCCTAAGACCCAACTATTAAGCCAATGATCTGCTTACATGCGCTGAAAATCACTGGTTTACCGGCTTATCGGATTAAAGGCCTAATGGTTCAATGGGCGAGCAGTGAGTAAAAGTTCAATGGCTTGACGGTTTCAAGGTCAACGAGTTTCCGAACAGAATCTCTGCGTCGAAGCTTTACTGTTTTTTCCAGACAATTGCGGATTGGCACTATAATGGTTTAGGGGGACCCCCCTTTGTACAGAAAGGTGAAGGTTATTGCGATGGATTACTCTTTGTCGTATGTTCGCTGGCGATTTTTTCAGCGAGAAAACTACTTCTGGAGGACGCCAACTATGTTGCTTGATGGGTGGTTCATAATGGAGTACCCTAGACCCTAAGCCCTAAACCTCCAAACCCTAAACCCTAAAGTCATTATCAAGCAAAACAAGGGATAATCTGGAGGCCTTCAAGCCTGGAAGGCTAGCTTTCAAGGGCCAACGCCACCTTTCGAAACAAAAAGAAGACAGAAAAGAAGGATGACGGCTCAAAAATAACAGTTTAGGGGATTGCGAGGATCATTAAGAGGCATGCAGAAATTTGGAAGTTCTTTGGTACCCTGTGATTTTTTCATGTACAAGAAGGCATACTGGAAAAGAACCTTGGAATGCCTCTGCTAGCACTGGCGTCTTCTTCGACTTTCAAAAGTCTTGTTGTTCCCATACATCCTTTTATGAAGAAAACTATGTATGAAAAAGACCCGATCCCATTCTAACTAGGCTTGTCCTTCGTTTCCTGTGCTTCATCATTATTTCCAATAAACCATGTGAAGAATGAATTAGATCTAGGTTCCCCAGTAGCCCCCTTGTAGGTGTACTTTTCCCCTTATGGTCGGTGTTAATGAGGAGACCTCAAAATAAAAAGGGGAGAAGGGTACTACTGGGGTACTTAGAGACAATGTGGTGAGTTATAAAAAAGATCACAAAGGAACTCAAATCAGAATTTGGTTTCCAAGTTCCCCTGGGTTTAGGGTTTAGGATAATTAGAAGAGGTTTGTTTGTGTAGTAGAAGCGCAACGAACACTATCTAAGTCTCTTGTGTGGGAGGGACCCAGAGATGATATTTTTGGTTTTGCTGAGGCCTGCCTAGGAATATTGAGAAGATATGGAATATGAAGAACAAATAATGGTATGAGCACAATGCAACGAATCGCATATGGGAAACCTTGGACACATCCAGATGTTTCAGAAGATTCCGGGTATTGAGCATGAGGGAAATTGTGATAGTATCTTGTTGTCAGCTTTTGTATCGTCGGAAGCCAGGAAATACCAAGGCGGATAAGACGTGATGGTCTATCGTCAACTTCTGCATCGTCGTAATCCAGACATTGCCAAGGCGGATAAGAACTGATGATCTACGGGAAACAAGAAGGATTGGCAATGCAATTGATAACAAATGTGATGCATGAAGGATACTGGGGTACTTGGAAAACTGAGAACCATGGAAATTAGGGGTATAGTGCATGCAATATTCTTTTGACAAAAAAAGATACGTATTCAAAGTGAATGGAACAAGTTCGAAATGAGGTGATTACGACACGTATGGGGGATTTTTCGAAACAGGCGGATGTTTCGAAACACTGGCGTCAGAACATTCAACCGTTAATCCATTCAGACAACGGTTCTGGGCAAGTGCAGGAGAAGGATCCGTTTCATGGTTTAATGGTTTGTGGTCTTTCTACATAGGGAGAAACCACAGATTTGATGAATTAATTGTTTAATTGTTTAATGCCTTGGCAACCTAAGGATTGATATGTGGACTTTTTTTGAAAAAATATTTAGGATTCAGGGGAAAAGTGTTGTTTAGGGTTTAGGATTCTGCCTTGTAAGGCCGCGAAAAGCAGGTTGGGGAAATACCTTCCCGCACAAATTTGAAGTTATTGCTAGTGTTACTATATCCCTATGAGCCCTTTAAAGGGTCCTAAATGCCTAAAGCAGTTTCCATCACTTTTTCCATCTTAGAAACCCAACACCTGTAAAATTGTAATTTCCAGGCCCTAAACCCGGTAAACCCTATAGTCCCCCCCTAAGTAGATAGAACATGGCTTCAGGTATACTATACTAAGATCTCCATGTACCCCATATTCTACCTACTTGAGGGAGACTATAACCCTATACCCGAAAGCCTAAACCCTAAACCCTATATTCTATCTACTCAAGGGGGAGTTTGAGCCCACCATCCGCGTTCTTGCTCGCTAGAGTTTGGATTTTAGGGTCCAAGCGCGCTTCGTCAGATCTAATCTCTGCGAAAACCCTAAACCCTAAACCATAAACCCTGAAAGAAGGACAAGGACAACGCACAGCCAAGGACAAAATCAACATTGATGCGACATGAAAATGTCATGCTCCTCAAATGTTGGCACCTTTTGAACAACCTCGTACGGAATACAAACCACGAAGAGAAACTTGGAAATTCTACACCCCAAGCCGTATGAATCCCAATAACCCAAAATGTCAAACGCATGCCACTATCATATACTCACCAAAACCTTGAAACAAACAATTCAAAGCACAAGAAACGCAAAGTGTGTTCAAATAATGCGGCGCGCGGGCAACAAACATGCCTGGACTTCTGGCAGCTCGCTTCTTCGGCAGAGCTCGCATCCAGCTTACCATTGGTTAGCAGGGACTCAAGGAATGGCAGCGAAATTGGGAAGCATTCGGGTGTAGGCTTTGTAGGGTTTAGGGTTTATAGGGTTTAAAGTTTATAGGGTTTAGGATTTATAGGGTTTAGGGTTGATAGGGTTAGGGTTTATAGGGTTTATAGGATTTAGCGTTTGTATTGAGATGGTATACTGACTGCTATTAGGATCCGTTCTTTCAGATCCTTGCTAAAAGGAGGTAAGTCAGTCGCACCCCCAGGATCCGTTCAGTCAGCAGCCTTCGGAACCGTAGCAAAGAAGAAAGGCGTCCAACCATTACCAAAACGTACAATATGTCTTGTAAACATCCTAACTTGATTGTAAGGATTCTTGCATGGTCGAACCAAGCAACACCAACCGCATAAACTCCTCAACTGTAAAGAGAAGGTACAATCGTTCTCTATATTTCGGACCAACTGTCGTTTCCCCCAAAATGCTACTCTGATGTTTCCCCCAAATTGATTATCCAACAACTACCTGCTAAGTATACCTGGTCGTTTAAGTCAGCAGTAATCTACTGCTGCTGGGCGACATCCTGCATCACGCACCTTCCCTACGGCCTAGAAATAGCAAAGAAAGTACAGAGGGCTCGCACAATTTCACCCACCAACTGTGCAAAACTGAAAGGATCCCTGTGTCTCTCTATAGGTATCCGGTAAACCTTTCGTCATAAACCTACGCCCTGACATGCCGTGACCCAAACCCCTCAGTTCTTGGCTTGAAATAAACCCTTGCCAGCGAACGCTGGGATCCCTGGATTTAGGCACAGATTAGTAAGGGGGCCCCGACAAAGCTCAAGAGGATGTAAGTAGTCATGAGGCAAAGAGTTTGGGGTACAGGTTCTTCTGATGACTCGGGGAAGCCGGATTTAGCGTTTCGGGGTGTCAGGGCCAAAATGGGTTCCCACAGGTTGCTAAAAACCTTATCGGGGGCTACTTCGGTGTGAGTTCGGAAGCCACCCTTATGAACCTGCATGAAATTCAGAATGGAAAAGACAGGCAGGAAACAGCAAATGCCTCTTGCCCTCTACAAGTTTCGCCTACGGCAGGGGAGAATCAAGGTTGCACATTGAAAGACGCAAGTGCTATCCACAGTAATCAAGAACTCTGATGAACGTCCAAAAGTTTGCTTTAGTATCATAGAAATCGCAGTAATAGCCAAATTAGTACTGATGGCAACAGAAGTGATTTTAATAGGGATATACTAATGATAGTGATAGGACGCTCTTAAGCTTCCCCTACAGCCGCTTCAATCTCAAATGGTAAATGGAAAGGAGTTGTCTATAGGTTATTAGCTGCTGAAAACTTGAGTTCCTACCCCCTAAACCCTTTGAATTCATCACGCAACCCCTAAACCCTAAAGCCTAAATGCTAAATGCGTGGTTGTCAAAATGATGGTCCCTGTTTGGATCCCTATTATAATACGGCACCTAATATTTAGGGTACCCAACAAGGGACCATAATTTTGACAACCACCCAAATCCTTATCCTACATGCGCGTCTCTCCCCTGCCAGACTCCCCAGCATGGGGACGTTCGATCTCAGATGGACCGACATCCTTGGCTCAAGTATGCAGGGTTTAGGGTTTAGGATTTGGGCTTGGGGTTTAGGATTTGGGATTTCAGGTGTAGGGCTGGGGGTTTAGTGTTCAAGGTCTTGGAGTTGGGGGTTGAGGCTTAGGTTTACCAATGATGCAGGGTTTCCGGATCTCAAGAAGAGCTGGTCATTCCCACTGTTATTGAACTTACCCAGAGGCTATCGTAAGCCCTATCTCAGCTCCCAAGTGTTATGTGAAATTACGGTCCCATCCATGGTCAGGCTAAGGGTAAGAACGATCATTGCCAAAATCAGCAACAATAGTTATGCACAGCGTGCGGTTGTCTTGTAGTGATGGTGAGCACTTACCTCTGATGAAAGTAACAACATGTGAACAGTCATCAGGTGGATGAAGTAAGTAAGAATAATAGCTTCTTACAAAGTACTACAACCAAAAGGAGGATAGGTTCATGTTATACCCTAAACCCAAATCCGTAAACACTGGGGACTATTGAGCCACCTTGAAAAACGACCCAGGTATTCCCAGGAAGACCACTATCCCGTTGTGTAGCGGCGTGCGAGAGAAATAGAGGCGTCTGCATCCACAGGTCACTCTTCCACTATGGGCTATTAGACCTTAAAATTCCCTATTAGGACCCCATTAAGGGTAGATTAGGGTACCCCTAAGGTCGAATAGCCCATAGTGGTTTAACCCAAAACCCTAAACCCTAGCCTTCCGCGCCTTTCATCGAGGCAAAGAGCAGCACAAGCTTCTGCAGCTTCACAGAAATCAGAAGCGAAAACAAACAATGTCTGCCCCTCAACCCTAAGGGTCCCAGGACCCAAATAATAGGGTTTTAGGGTTTAGGGTTAAGGGGTCTAGGGTTTACCTAAGGGCCCAAGGACCCAAAGAATAGGGTTTTAGGGCCAAAATACGTTGAAAGTAGTGGCATTTGGGCCCTAAAGCCCTATTGTTTGGCTCCGTGCCTATACAAGAAATTTACATTGCGCCCGCAAGTCTATGGATAGGACCTCCATTGGGCTATTCGGAGCCTTAGGGCAAGGAGGTCCTTCAGCTTCCTTCACTTTGCATCTTTCGCCTTCAGTCGCTTCTTTAAAGCATCCACTTCTTTCTCCTTACCAGCCGGACGAATCCAGACAGCTGAGCTCCTAGCACCCCTCCATAAACTCCTACCTAGAGTAACCTAGACTCTGGACCTAGACCCCTTAAGAAAGGTACAGATACCAAAATAGCAAATACAAAACCCTTATTAAAGGTACAGTGGGTACTCTAGGTACAAAACCCTAAACCCTAAACCCCAAACCCTCCTACTATAGGTAAAGTGGCTACGTACTCTAGGTATAGCAACAGGGCCAGCATCCCTGGAGCAGATTCTGGGTCAAATCTGGGCCACCGAGTCCTTCTGCAACAGAGCTGGGTTTAGGGTTTAGGGTTCAGGCTTAAAGGTTTAGGGTTCAGGGTTGAAGGTTTAGGGGTCAGGGTGTAAGGTTTAAGGTTCAGGGTTTACGGAATACCCTGGCAGAACATCAAGAAGCGGCCAGGAAAGCTCTGGGAAACGTGCGACAGACTGAAACACCCTTCCCTGACCCTAAACCCTGCGTTTAGGGTTTAGGGTTTTCATGGATTCAGGGCTTAGGGTTTGCAGCATTAACTCGCAGGGTCCAAATACTCAAATAATAGATAATTTGGCCCACATGGGTTGCTATGCATAGGTACTGTTGGCCCTAATTACATACTTTTTACGTACTTGGACCCTCAGGGTAAAGATGCCAGCTACATTCTCAAAAACGCGTGGGCCCTTCACAACCAACAGGAAAGCACGGCAGCGCAAGGCCATTCCGAAATCTGAAGCCAACAACTTTGGTAAGGTTTTAGGGTTTAGGGTGTAAGGAAAATCGTAAGCTCAAACCCATGTTTGAAAACCTACTTTGGCGAGCCCTCCAGGCTCGCAAAGAATATTTGGAGAACGACTTCTTTACGGTTAAGGGTTTAGGGAACTACGTAGAAAGGGTCACTCTTGGGGTGCTGCGTTGGTAGGTTTCTTATTGAAAGACGGATCCGTGGCAAAAACTGCTTATCTCCAGGCTTTCCGAAGTGGACCCTCCACCCTAGCTGACAATCCTTTTACCAACCTGAAATAAGGGCCACGTAGGTGCTAGTTGTGGATTTGTGAGCTCAAAAGTTCCATAGGCTTTTTGGCCACAGAAACTAGCTATGTCTACCCAACAAGTCCCCTAACTCCCCTTATAATCTCTTTAAATCTGGATGGCTTTCTGGAGTACCTACCCATTCTTGAGACATTACCAAATGCCAACCTGGCCACATGCTTTTGCGAGGAGAGCCTGTGTTTGGGCAATCGTCATTATGATCCTCAGAAAGGCAAGAAAAGTCTGTGTTCAAGGTGCATTGGAGGCTTAGCTTTGGGGATTAGGTTCTCATGCCCGGGTTTGGGTTCAAGTTTTTGTGTGTAGGTTCTAGGGTTGAGGTTTCAGGGGATGTAGAGTTTCGAGTCTGGGGGTCCAAGCACTTGAAAGTCTACGCGGGTTTAGGGTAGCAAATGCAGAGTGCGCACTAGCAAACCTACAAAGTCTCCTAACCCCTAAACCCTAAACCCTACCTGAGATCCAGTACAAAATCACTGGATTCTTGGGTGCATAAATGCTGGCTTGGAAGTGCTACTTGCTGAAAGTCTGAGACTTTAGGGTTTGGCTTAGGTTCAATATTTCAAATATTTCCTACAAAGCATAAAACCTGAACCCTCAAGCCTAAAACCTAAACCCTAAAACCCTTAAGCTGATCAGCCCACCTGTCCAACCTACAGTAAATGGTCGATACTTTGGGTAGGAACTTATTTGGGCCCAGCTTCTACCATGTGAGCCAGAGTCTACACTTCTAGCATCCCCCTCAATAACCCCTGTAGTAGTAGCCTAAATAGCCCCGTATATAAGCAGATTTAAGGAGTTTAGGTTGTGGCTCATTTAGGTACTTGGACCTTTCTAGGGTAAAACCCCAACCTGAGGTGACGGCACTGAGGGGGCATGGTTTGTAGGGCTAGTAGCGTCTACTCTAGGGTACTGAGCCCACCCTATGAGCACCAAGAAAAGTAGACTAGCCCTACATTAAATTATACCTGTAAGTTCCAGAAATGTATGTATACATTTGTATGTACATATGTATATATATATATACACATACACACACAATATGTTAAGCCATCAGAATTACGCCCACCTTTTGGATCCCTAGTAACATTCAAGGACTAACATGCGTGTTGGGAGGTTCGTGGGAATTAGCACTTCGCTTTTGACGGGGCGTGCACCCCATGTACCTTTGAATGGGGCAACCTACGTGGGCTAGGTTCATAAGCCCAGTTATATGGAGCTATAGTCTCAACTCCTAGTATCCCCCTTAGTAACCCCCATAATAGTCCCCTATATAATCTCCTATGTAGCCCCCCAGTAAGGAATCGAGACTATAGCTCATATGGAGCCAATAAGTGTTACTAAGTCCCTAAACCCTAAACCCTAAAACCCTAAATCCTAAACCCTACAGGTGGTACCCGTCCCGGGGCTCCATTTACAGGTGAGGGTAATCAAAACCCACTTACGCCTCGTCCATATAGCCTATAGTTACCCCGTAAGTAGATAGAATATCGGGTTTAGGGTTTAGGGCCCCCCTTAAGTAGATAGAATATGGGGGTATTTGGGGAT
>CAJNIZ010037402.1:24102-37803 GCA_905231905.1 Symbiodinium pilosum
AACCCTAAATCCCTAAGCCTAAATCCCTAAACCCTAAATCCCTAAACCCTAAATCCCTAATCCCTAAATCCCTAAATCCCTAAACCCTAGCCCTGAACCTTGGTCCTGTACATGGACTTGCTTGCTGTTAAGGATCTTAAAATCAAGTTACCATACTATGGGTTTAGGGTTTAGGGTTGAAGTTACCATAATATGGGTCTGGGTTTCAAGTTACCATACAATGGGCATAATTAGGGTTGAAGTTGCCGTAATATTGTATGTCGTTAATAACAGGGTGCAAACCTTATTATAGGAACTAAGTTCAAGGTCCTGAAAGCAACGCAGACGATGGAGGGGTCCCTAAATTTATTGTCAGAAAGCCTCGACGATGCGCTCGACCACACGCTCCTGAGCTTTTAAGGGTTCAAGGGTTAGAGGTTTAGGTTTAACGGTGCATGCGTTTAAGGACTTAAGGGTTTGGGGGCTGAGGAATTAAGATTGGCGAAACCCTCAACCCTAAACCCTAAACACTAAACCCTAAACCCTTTTCCCTTTCCCCAAAATCTGCGTTACCGAGCCAGTGCGCAGAAATCATCCCGGTAGCCCGCAACCGCAAACCCCAATTTGGCATTCATACTGGGTGTAGGGTTTAGGGTCAAGGGTTTAGGGGCTTTTTCTCTTGGGCTTGGAACCCCTAGACCATGGAGGGTCTGTTGATGAGGGGATTTGGGACCAATATTCCAAGGGTACAGACCTGAAGGATACAAACTGAGAGCAGTTGAAATTGCACTTCCGAAGGCACGACATCCCAAAGCTGAGCCATTTTTTCTGGGCCGTATGAACCCTAAACCCTAAACCTTCCTGGATCCTGACAAGCCAGATGAGGTCTCCCCTAGATCAGAAACCAGATCGGCAGATTCCTAGGCAAGTGGACCATAAGATTTGGCCATAGTGCGTGTGAGGATTGAAGCTTGAACTCTTAAGCTCCTCCTCAGAAGAACACCAGCCGTAGAAATTCCCAAGCTAAAGTAGTACCGAGATGCATTGGGGAATGCCAATACCGTGGTGGGGGTTACCGTGCAGCTTTTTATCGAGTACCGGCGAAGGACTCAAATTGTGGCTGAAGGACTCATTGACAGGCTCACACCATGCAGCCAAACCCTCAGTCCTAAACCCTAAGTTTAAATCCTAACATTTAAGCCCTGAATCCAGAACCCTAAATCCTAAACAGTAAGCCATAGATCCTAAACCCTAAATCCTAAATCCCAAACGCTAAAATCTAAACCCTAAATCCTAATGGGCAATCCCCAGTTCGTGATGGACTGCCACCATGCCACGACTGGCACCTCCTTGATCACTTCCTGGGTGCAGGTGTCTATGTAAGGGTAAATGGGTGCGTATATATATATATATGTATGTATGTATATGCGCATATACTGCTCTAAGGATATCCGGGATGCAGGGCATATGGTGGTTATGTAATAACCGTCCTTTAGGAAGTTCAGACTCCAGCTTATACAGGGTTCAGGAGTTAGGGCTCCTGGATATCCTGGATATCTTGAAGTTTAGTCTCAGGGCGGAAGGATCGGCCCCGAACTTGGGCCCCTAGCCGTCTTCAGGTTGACTCAAAGGGGAGGAGCTCATGCTTAAGACATAGGATTTAGGGTTTAGGATTTCCGGTTTAGGGCTTAGGATTTAGGATTAAAAGGGATACCCCAAACCCTAACCCCTGGACCCTAAACCCTAAACACTGAAGCGAAAGCTCGAAACCCTCAACCGTAATCCTAGTAGGGATTCTTATGGGGCGCAGATGGGATGATACCGTAGAGGCGAAATCAAGGAGCCGTTCGATCTCTTTCTACGCGCTGGGATGATTTGGGAGTTTCTCAAAAAGGGGGGGCCCTAGGGACCCCAAAGGGAATAGAGGAATGATAAGGGGATTATATAGGGCCCCCTTAAGGGATTCTATAGGGGTTATATTGAGGAATACCCATTTGGGTTTGAGCTTTCGGGGTTTAGGGTTTGCTTTTTTATCGGTTTAGGGTTTAGGGTCTTGCATAGCAGCGGTATGAATTGGCTCGCAAGATTGCCACAGGCATACATACTCGGAGTCGTCTGCGTCAGTGCTTTGATAGTAGGGGCGCCTGGCGGGCTCCAGAATCTTGAGCGCCTCGCACAGTAGGTGCTCGATGAGATGTTTATGCTCCGGCGCCGCAACGATAGAAGGAATCTTGCCCAGCAATACTCGGGCTGCATCAGGTCCCAACATGCGAGCAGCGAACTCGGGCAACTGCAAAACTACACTCCTGGAAACTAACATGGAAACCCAAAAAGGGCCATATCAAGACTACAGTCCTTCTAAAAGGGGGCTATATGTGTTTCCATGTTAGTTTGGGTGAGGGTTTAGGGTTTAGGGTTTAGGGCTATGTCCCGCGCCTAGAGCAACAGCTGCTGCTCGCAGTCTTGTTGATTGCTAAAGTCCGGGGTTTGGGGTTTAGGGGGTTTAGGGTTTAGGGATTAGGGGTTTAGGGTGTCTGCAGTTGCAATTTACCCAGCTACACGATCCCACAGAATGCTCTGATTATAGTCATTATTGGGGGAATAATCCAACTCTGCTTGGGTTTAGGGTTATAATGTGGGCATAATCCAACCGCCTCCAAGTACTGGCTTGAAGAGATACGTTCGGGAGCGCACACGCATGACAGGGTGCTACAGATAGAACTGTCTGGGTTGCTGTTGAGGAATGTAACTGAAGTTACTACAATAAGGAAACCCTATTATTTACCATATACACATATAACGGTAACTTAAACACTAAAGCCAAACCCTAGATACCCATATTAGGGTAACTTAAGCGCTGAACGCTAGGCCCTGTATACCTCATAGTATGGTAGCCTGAACCCTAAACCCTACACAGCCAGAGTATGGCAATTTAAACTCTAAACCCGAAACCAACATCCTAAACCCTAAACCCTCCTAAACCCCAAACTCTAAATTCTAAATCCTAAATCCTAAACACCAAGCCCTAAATCCTCAATCGTAAACCCTAAACCCTAAATCCTGAACCCGAAATCCTAAACCCTAAACCCTATATACCCCAAAGCTCCTCAACTGCAACCCAGTTGTTCGCAGGAAAGTTTACACCTCCACAGCTTCGGAGGCTGGACTTTGAACTCAAATGAGCTCTAGTCTAAAGTCCTTAAGGGTTTAGGGCTAAGGGTTTAGGGTTGAGGGATTAGGGTTTGGGGATTAGGGTTTAGGGTTTAGGTTTTGGTTCAGGGTTCAGAAGCTCCTTGAAAGGGGTTACGGGAATATGTAGGGACTATTGTAGTGGTCATTAAGGGGATGCAAGGAGTTTAGACTATAGCTCACACATGGAGCACCATGGGACGAAAAACATGAAGATGTCGGAGAGAGCGCGCCCTAAACCCCAACCCCCCAACACTAAACCCTCAACCCTATATCGTAACCCAAACAAGCCGGTCTCTCACACGTATACTGAAAAATCCTTGAAGGGGACACCGCCACGATTCACGCAGAATCCTTGTATGTCCTAGGGTCCCTGCTTGTAGGGTCAGGGGGACTTAGTAAGTAGAGAAATCATGGGGATACATGGGCTAATCATGTTCCTTATAAAAGTGGTCTAGTTCACTTTCCACGCTCCAAGCGAAAACTGGAGCGCTGAAAATTAGGGTTTGGGCCTTAGGGTCTGAAAATTGCAAGCAAGATTCTTTCTCGACCTCCACCAGCTTCTCGACGGGGACCTCTTTGACTACCTCCACCTGCAGATATGTAAAGCCCCAAAATGAGCCCAAATAAGCACTAAATAAACCTGATTAGCCTTTAACAAGGCCTTAATAGTCCCTAGAGGTCCCTTATTTTGGGGTTTGTTATTTGGGGGGCCCCCTTGGGACCCTATGACCTAAACCCTAAACCCTAACTAGGGAGTGGCAGAAACTTTTGAGCGTTTCAGGGGATTTTTAGGGGTTAGAAACCCGCCCCCAAGCGCTAAACCCTAAACCTCAGGAGTGTTACCTTTGTTGGTAGGGATTTTGAGGTGCAGCGCTTGAGGCCTGGCCCTGGAGAGTCATGTATAACACATGCGTGCAAATTGCATATATGTCTCTATGTATATATATATGTATATATACATATTTATATGTACATCTGCATTATACATGTATATATCATAAACAATTCTACACCTGTAACCCCTATCACCTACAGCTCAGTAGAGATTCCCCATGAAGTAGAATAGTAAGTATAACCCACAAGCTTCTAGGTTTTTAGGATCCAGGTGTATACATGTATATATACACATGCAAAGTAAGGGAGTGTTCAAGTAGTATCTTGTAGCTTTAGGTGTTTAGCGGCTAGCGCATTTTGGATTGAGAGTGTGGGGTGTAGATTTGACTCATTGCGGCTTTCCGTTCTGGTGGGCGGCATTTCGGCTTTATTCACGAGCACCCCTGTGTCTATGCATAGATGGGTCAACTGATGTCCGGTACACATGTAGGCGCGTCTGCGCGAGGATCCGCGGTAGCCTCGTCAGAAAAACAGGCGAGCTTTTGTATACAGAAGTTGGTCTACTTGGAGGCCCATGGGACTTAGTAACTACGTATAATTGGGCTAATAACCCTGCTTATAATCCCCCTAAATGGAGTTGCCCCAACTATAAGTAGGGTTATAATCCCAGTTATAAGTACTTACTATGTCCCATGGGCCTCCAAGTAAATTACCATGACCAGGAAGAGACTATGATCTTCTTGTAAATGTCTTGAAGACTACACCCTAAACCCTGAATTCTAGTATATCAGTGCAGATACTACCCTAAACCCTAAACCATAAGCCCAGATATGAGCTACAGCCAATATTTCCTACCCAATTTAATGGACATGGGTTCCTCATTAGGGACTATCGCAGGGACTGTACTAAACTACAAGAGGACCTTAATGTCCACTGTTAAGGGTCCCTTAATACGGCTAATTTTGACAATAGCTCGTATGGTGGCAAACACTAAACCTTGAACCCAGATATGGAAACGGAAAGTCTCAAACTTAGCCACGGTCTAAGCGCCCCCCCCCCCGTAACCCCAAATGCCTAGCCCTGAACCCCGAGGCTCAGCCGGCAACCCCATCCTAACAAAGAGCCCAGTACTCGCTACCACAAGTGACTATCGCAGGTCCTGTTACTGTAGGGGGGCTTGACCTAAAGCATCTCAGCTTGGCTTGAGCATTAGGTTGTTTTGAGGCGCTAGGGATATGAGGGCATGTAGGAATCTATGGCCCCCCTTAAATAGATAATTAGAATATGGCTTCGGGTATATTATGATAAGATCTACACCCCATATTCTAGTATTCTAGCTACTTAAGGGGGAGCCTAAACCCTAATCATCCCTAAGCCCTTAACCCTAAACATAGGATTCCAAAAAGCTTGGGCTTGAAACCCTTCATCCGCGCGAGGCGCCTCCCTCACCACCTCCCTCTCGACGGGCACCGATCTCACCACCTCATCTGAGCTTTTGTTTGAACTCCTAGTATCCCCCTTAATAAGCCCTATATAAGTCCCTATGTGATCCCCAGTAGCCCCCTTTATGATCCCTATAATATAGGGTTTAGGGTCTAAACTCCCAGTATCCCCCTTAATAAGCCCTATACTAATGCCTATATACAGTCCCCCTTAAGTAGATAGAATATGGGGTCTATAGGGACCTTATTATAATGTACCCAAAGCCATATTCTATCTACTTCAGGGGGGCTATAATCCCTGTATAACGCTTGTTGGAGGAGTTTCGACTATAGTACATTTCAGACGGCTCATCGCAGGCTTGAGGTCCAGGTTAAGAGCCAAGGATTTGGGAGCCCTGGATTTGGGAGCCCTAAGCCCTAAACCCTAAACCGAGAGCCCTAAGCCCTAAACCTGGAGCCCTAAAGCCTAAACCCTATACTGCTGGGGTTAGGGGCCTGGCTGAGGCTTCGATGATTTAGGGTTGAAGAGTTCGAATGAAGGTGTCTGCAGCCCTAAAACCAACCCCAATCCGCCCTAAGCTGGGTTGCTGTAAAGGAAGCTAGCTTCATATTTTGTCACCAGAATATGTGTATTAATATGGTAAAGAATAGAAGAAGGTTTCCGTTTTATAGTAACTTCAAAAAAAGCAAGTTCCTCAACAGCAACCCAGTAAACCCATCTCTAGGCTACCCTAGCACAATCCCTCAACCCCCCAAACGCGGTTTAGGGTTTAGGGTTTAGTAAGCAGTAAACCATCTAAAAGGCCTGAACCCTAGAATCTAGACCCTCGGCCTAAAAACCTCAACTTCGAGAAAACAAGAAAGCAAACAAACATGAGAACACATGTAAGGGCTGAGTTGTTTGAAAGGCTTAGGGTTTAGGGTTTAGGGTTGGGTACTGCCCGCCCCTCAGTAACAGTTGGATAATAACTATGATATGGTTATATATAGCCCTTAATAGGACCCCTAATATAGACTGTTACTGGGGGGAGTACCCAAGTTTAGGGCAAGGTGACCCTGTTGGATCAAGACTGCCTCCTTCGGAACCTCCACGACTTTCTCAACGGGGAGAAACTTTACCACCTCCTGCCAGGGCCCACACCCCCTCAAGGAGCCAAGAAATGGAACCCCCCAAAAAATGCTCCATTACTACATCGCGGAACTTAGGGGACTATTTAGGGTTTAGGGTTCAGGGTTTAGTGTTTGGGTGGTTTGGGTAAGGCTTTCTCAACTTAGGCTGCCTCTGATCACGCGTGGGTTAGGGGTCGAGGGTTTGCGGATACCGGAGTTTGGGGATGTAGTCTCAAATAGGCTGCCCTTTGGGGACTCTACTCAAAGGTCTGCGATATGTTTCAGGGATAGAGTTTAGGGTTTAGGGTAAATAGGTGTGGAAGCATATACATCTACATATATGTATATGCATGTTACATATGTATATATGTGCCAAGTTAATCGAAGATAAGTAGGGTTACACCTGAAAGCGTCAAGCAACTCAACCATAGGCAGTGAACAAATCCTCCTGCTGCATGGACCTATGTATTCAGAAAAGGCTTTGAAGGTCTTTTCTGCCATAAGCTCTCAACCCTAAACGCTGCCATAAGGGATGTAAAGGGATAGGCCTCCACCTTTGTCAGGCGTCTACATTAAAAAAAAACATTGCGCTTCGCAAGCTTCAGCGCCCTAAACGCGTAACTCTACACCAAAGCCCAGGTACCTTTGCAACCCTACATACAACTGCTCTAAGGGATTTGGAACCCCAGTAGAAATTATAATTTCAGCTAAATATTAGGATTCTAGGTAACAGAAATGAAAAATTATTTTCAGGAACCTTGTAGACTGGGCTAACCTGGCTTACCTGTTCAAATCTAAATTGGAAGGGTCCCCCCAAGCTCGTAGTGTGGTGCGAGTTGCGCCCCGCCCGTCCTTCTCCACCTCCACGATTTTCTCCACTGGCACTTCTCCTGGGCTGCTGGCTTTTCAAGGTCTAGATGGCTTCAGGGTTGGTGTTTACCAAGTACGTACAAGATTCTCTCCTCCCAAAGTAGAATGTCATCTTACTCCACACTCATAGTCATCCCCTCCCCCTAATACGAAACCCTAAAACCCCCTGATGTAAAATATTCACAATAATACTTAATATACCACAATGGGGAGTATTCAATCTTAGGTGGTTTGATAGGGAGGGGATTACCCCATGTTCCAGAAATCTACTCATGTGTTGCTAGTTTCAGGATTTCAGGTTTTGTTAGTGCTACGCGACGCGCAAAAAACCCCGCCAAACCCCAACCCCTAGACTCTAAACCCTGAACCCCAATCCTAAATCCTAAATGCGAAGCCCGAAACCCAAAAAGCGGAAGCTATAGTTGAAACGGGCTCTCGACCAGCAACCAAGTCTCGAATAACCTCCACTTCCTTGATCACTTCTACTACTTTCTCGACCTCCACGATTTTCCTTGGCTGAAACGGGCTGCTGCTTCTATGTATGGGGCCTGGCTTTGGAGAAGTGGTTAAATGGGTAGAGCTTGTAGGTTTCTGAACTTTGGGCTTAGAATTTGGCTTTAGAGTTCCATGCTGTCCTTAACAGCCCTGCTAAAAGATTGAGTGCAAATTTCTATAACGCAAAAGACTGTAAAGATCTAACACAAAGTAAAGGTATGTCAAGGGTTCATGGGAACTAGGCTAGGCTGTCGGGGTTCAATTTCCGGTTCAGAGCTTCGCCTTCACCTCCACAAAAACGGGATCTTTATCTGATTTGGTCTCCCTCAGCAACATCGTAAACCTTAACTCCGAAAACCCCCTAACGCTTAAAACCTTCGCCGTGTGCAACACTTCAGTCCCCCTTTAGTAGATAGAGTTTGTCGTATATGTGGATCTTATATAATATGCCCGAAGCCATATTCTATGTACTTGAAAGGGACTATATCCCCGTGTAACTCTATATAACCCCAATATACTATAGTAGTTTCCATTTTCTTTCCCTTATCTCTACGTCTACTTAAGGGAAACTATAAGCCAAAAATCTTGGGGTTGGAGGATGACGGTCTTCAGGATGTAGGGATCATGGGGTGTTTGGGGTGTGTAATCCTCCTCAAGTAGATAGAATGTGGCTTTGGGCATATTGTACCATATACCCCATAATCTATCTACTTAAGGGGGACTATAGGTCTAAGGCTTAGAGCTTACCATTCAAGCTCCAAACAGCCAATTCTCATATCATATACCCCTTAAGACGGTGTATACAATTCCCGGTACGAAAACCCTGAGTACTCAACTGTTGGGTATGTAGGCCCTTTGGCCGTACAACCCAACCTTGAACCCAACTTAACCCCCCAAGTTATCCCTAATCGGCACTTCCTTCTTCCGTTGTCTCCTTTTACTGAAAGGTCCATGATACTCAGCAACTACTGATGGCTGGGCTTCTAACCTTACTTGGACTTATACAGGTCAGCCCAATTACAAGTAAGGCTATAACCCCACTTATAGGTAGTTACTGAATCCCACGAACCCTAAACCATAAATCATAGTCCCTGAGATAGTGGGTTTGAGAAATATTCATCTTCCCTAGACTCTGAACTTCTGAAGAGTGCTCATTGACTTGACGACACAGTTGAGGGTTTAGGGTTTTGACGTCTTTTTCAGGTTTGGTGTCTTAGGGTTACCAATACTGTACTAATGATTACTAATGGAGAATCACATGGAAAAGAACATGGGATTTTATAGGGATTGTTGCCGAGAGTTGTCCTACAACGTGTAGGCGGTAAGGTTAATCAAGGGTTCCAGGGTTGTACCCCTAAGGTCGTACCCCTAAAAGGTTTCTCAATATGGCCCTGATGTTGCCGTTATATGAGCCAATATTGTCCCAAGACATAGGGGTACAACCCTAAGGGAACAAGCCTGAAACTCTTGAGTTAAGGGCTTCGCAGTACAAATGTGTGTTTGTCAAAATTATCCCGTTGTGGATCCCTATTATAATACAGCCCCTAATATGTAGGGCACCCAAAAAGGGATCAACATTTCGACAACCACCTAAATAGTTTTCTCGGAGCCAGGCAGACAAGAGTGGAGAGAGAATATTAGCGGCTTCTGAAGATCAAAAGAAAATATGAAACCTGAACCCTAAAACCCAAGCCCTAAACCCTGAGCCCTAAGCCCTAAACCCCGAACCCCAAATACGGACTTTGAGCATCCTGACCAGACGATACCCTGTGCCCAACGCCAAACTGCATGAACATGGGGTCTAGGGTTTAGGGTCTAGGGTTCAGACTAGGATTTAGGGTGTACCGTTCTTCGGTTTAGGATTTAGGGTCTAGGGCTTAGGCTTTCGGATCTCAAGTTTGGGTTTAGGGTCTAGGTTTTAGGGTTTAAGGTCCACGGTTTAGGGTCTAGGGTTTAGGGCCTGAACCATCATGCTTTTTGATGTTGGGCTGTAATTGCAGGTTCTAGTATTCAGCCATATATTTTTCCCCCTAGCTGCCCCCTTAAGGTCAGTTAGACCCACTTAGCCTTTGACAACCCCAACTAAGGGGGAGCGTACCCAAAACCAGCAACCCTGAAACTGGCCTATCAGGGGGGAACCCAAGGGGGGGGGTAGTGTGTGCGGGCTAGAGGCATGCCCCATTTAGGGTATGGAGTTCAAGGCTTGAAGCCGGGTGCTACAGCGGAGCACTCTAGTGTTTAGGGTCTAAGGTGAAACATGTAAGCACACCCATACAAGTCCAAACCCCACTTGAAGGTTCATGGATTTAGTAACTATTGGAAACGTTGTTTCTAATGATACTTAGAATCACCGCTCACTCGATTGGAAGTTTATGGGTTTAGGGTGGCTTGGGCCATGAAATTTCGAGGCGAGAGTTTTGGGTTTGGGGTTCAGGGTTTAAGGTTTGAGGTTTAGAATAGTTTCATTAGGGTTTCGGCGTTTAAGGCTTCAAGCTTGGGACTGGAAAGGTGAGTTGTCTTTGTCGTGCGCAACTGTATCCCACCAACCCCCAGGTAGTTCCTTCTAATTCATTATTGCGATTGTTCCGCCGTTTTTTGTCAGGAACCACATGAGGCTACGCAAGGTATATAGACACCCTATAAACCGTCTCCATCCCCACAAACCGTATGACCTCCTCACCCTCAATCCCTATGAGCCCTAAACTCCAAACTCTCAATCCCTATAAGCCCTATATGAACCGGTAAATCCGTAACCCCATGAACCCCAAACCCGCAAATTCCTATGAACCCTAAAGCCCCAAGTCCCAAATTCCACAATCCCATTCCCCTTCACAGCAACTGTCCCCCAGGGGTCTTGGGGTTTCCCGAGTATAGGGTTTAGGGGCTTCAGGGGTGTAGGGTTCAGGGGTTTAAGAGTTTAGGGGTTTAGCGTGTAAGATTTAGGGTTTTAGGGCTCACGGTGTAAGTCTTAGGGTTTGGGATTGTGGGGGTAAGGGGTTTAGGGTATAATAATGCACTAAGGAACTTCAGGTATAAGGATTTAGGGATTCCCTCCAGAGCCCTGGTAAAAAAAAGTACCGACGCCTTTCGCACAGTAGCTGGGACTGTTGCTACCTTGGTGGCAGCGGCCGGTGCCGTAAAGCCGGAGCGCCATGAGTCCAGCAAAAGCTGGGAAGTGTGGAACTGGCCTTGGCCGCCACTGGCAGGCGAAACTTTCGTCCAGCAGCAGTTTGTCGCGTAGTAGCTGGAGCGGCAATCGTTTACTAACGATTGTGTCTTTGTCTTCCTCTTCGACGGTGCTGCTTGGAGGTCTATTGTACTTATAACCTACGTAATAACTGTAGTTATAACCCAATTATATCTAGGGTAACTGTAGTTATGGGACTTATATTTAGGCTATAACTACAGTTACTAAGTAGGTTATAAGTACAATGGACCTCCAAGTGGTGGTGACTGCAGTGTGAGCGTGAGTCGTGCAAGTCCCGATCTTATTTGCCGCTCCCGGGCTACGGTTTAGGGTTTGGAGTTTCGGGTTCTAAGGCTTCGTGTTTGAGGTTTAAGTATTCTGGGTTTAGGGCTTAAGGTTTAGGGTTCTGGGTTTAGGGTTCAGGGCTTAAGATTTAAGGATCATACGGGCTACCACAACAGCAACTAAAGTCTGACCTCCAAGTGTGAGTATGTACTATGTCCTCCTAAACCTCATCCCTGAGAGCTAAACCCGAAACTTCGAATTCACACCCTCAACTCTAAATCCTAAACCCTGAGCACTCATCCCTAATTTCAAGACCCTCCCCCCAGGAGCCTACCTTGATCCCGATACTATCCCAAAATTATGCGTACCAGGACCCCCAAACTACGCAGAATGATGGCCTTGGTTGATGACTTTCAGGGGTTTTAAGTCATTCTGGTACCCCCATTTCGCAACCAGGTAGGTTCCGATGGAGCACTGCATCTTAGAAAACACAGACGTAGGAGCCAAGAATCTCCACAGGAACTTCCTTGATGACCTCCACTATCTTGACGGGTGCTTCTTCGCTCCTCGTTGCCAGCTATACTTGGGTTGGGATTTTAGGGCTTAAGGTTCAGGACTTGGGGCGTTTTTTGGTTGAGGGCCCGAGGTGTGAGAAGGTTTGGGGCGCTTTTGAACTTAGGGTTCGGTGTGTGTGAAGGCCTTGGGCCGTAGGGTTGGAGTGTTTAGGTCTTTGGGTCAAAGGTGCAATAACTACTTGGAGGTCCATTGTACTTATAACCTACTTCGTAACTGTAGTTATAACCCAAGTATTTCTAGGGTAGCTATACTTATGGGACTTATATTTAGGTTATAACTACAGTTACTAAGTAGGTTATAAGTACAATGGACCTCCAAGTACCCTCCATTAGCTCCTGAATGGGATCTATGGAAACTCAATTAAGGCAGATAGGGAGTTCTGGTTTAATGTAAACCCCTGATTCATAAACCCTCTCCCCTTAATAGGGCTTATACTAGGGATCTTAATATTAAGGCCGCCGAGTTTTTTAAATCAGAGGTCTACATAAGGGTCCAGGCTTTAGGGACTAAGTCCCCGCAGCCCCAAAACCCTGAACCCCACAGCCGCAAAACTCGAATCCTGTGGACTTCTACCCCTTACGCCAGCAAAGTCAAACACCCTAAGCCCCAAGCAAGCTCAAACTCGATAGTCTCCAAACCCGAAAGGTTTAAAACCCTGAAGCCCTAAACCCTAAACCCTAAACAGCCCTTGAAGTGAGGCCTTCCCAGCATGACCAGCTCTTAGAATCATGATTACTTCTTTGGCCCCCCCCCAGAAAACGGCGCGAAATATCACGCTACACAGAAAAAGGGACTCCAGAATAGGTTCATAGCACTTGGTAACGACTTATAACCAGAGTTATAATGACCGTATGTATTTGGCATTGGGCCAACCCTAAACCCTAAACCCTAAACTACCTAAGTCCCATTAGCGGAATGATAGCTGAGGCCGGCATCCCAGTGTTGAGGGTTTAGGGTTTAGGGTTTTGGGGTTATCAGGGGTTTAGGGTACTAAATCCCATGTGCTATGGGCCACCTCCTGCAGCACGTTCCTGCACAAAGACTAAACCCCTACAGCCCCAAATCCCCAAAACCAAACACCTAGAAACCTCTAGAAATCGCAAAAAAAAACCCTGAACCTCTAAATCCCACAAAACGTCCCTTTGAGGCACCCCATGCCTATGCCATATATATATATAAGGAACTCAAAGCCAGGACATGGGTAATTAACCTTACATACCCCTAGGGTTTAGGGTTTAGGGGTTGGGGATTTAGGGTTCAGGGTTTCAGGGTTTCTACATCAACTGAGCATTGTTTTTGTTTCCTTATAAGGTTTCTTATACTAACATGGAGGGCCTGCGCGAACTACGCGGAATGGTTGTCTTCCCTGCCAAAGAGACTACCCGGCACACCTGGCCTACACAACGCTATACGCAATATGTCTTATGAAGCATACAAACTGCGCGGACTACGCGGACAAGATAACCTACACGTGACTATGCCCTGCAGGCCCGAGGCTAGGCGAGTACTCTTGCAGTTTTCCGGTCATCATAGCTCTTTCATGCAGAAGTAAAAAGCTGCTCAACTCGCTTCCATTTCATTTTCCATGTTTTGTTCCATTTGATTGATTCTCCGTTGTTAAGAGAACGTTTTTCAAGACCATAGTCTCTTGCCGTGAATTGCGGCTATGGGGTGAGACCGTTGGCACGTGGGTAGCAGCTTTAAAAATGGCGGTAAATGGCGTTTTCGAAG